>BMAV01014163.1:0-17241 GCA_019973955.1 Trichonephila inaurata madagascariensis | reverse complement strand
ATGAAATAATTCAATATATTTCCAGCCCCCCCATTCCAAAATAAGAATTTAAAAAAATGATATTTAGATCAAGTAACCGAAAACATTCAGAGTGCTAGTGTAATAAAACTTTCATTAAAACACTAAAGAATCATTAATAAAAAATAAATTTCAAATTTAAAAACACAAATTGTACTCATTATTCATTTTAAGGTAAATTTGCATTAATTCAAATATAAAAATAAAAAAATTAATATATATTCCACCCACCTTTCCCAAAATAAAATTTAAAAAAATGATATTTATAGATCAAGTTAAAAAAATAGAAAAAAAAAAAAAATTTTTTTAAAAAAATAAATTATATAAATTTTTATTAAAAAAATTATTGAAACCTTAACGCATCAAAGGTTTGGAAAATTCCCCTAACATGCTCGAAAAAAAAACTTTGTTAGCTTATGGAAACTGGATACGGTTAAACCCAAAAATATTTTAAAAATTTTTATTTTTGATATCCCCCTTTTCCAATTAACCGCGTTGACCTGGCGTTACTGACCTTTTTCCGATAATGAACTGAATTTTGCTTCCCGGGGTATTCATATAACCATAAAATTTTTTCTCAATTCTTTGGGAATAAAAACCCTTTAGCCTTTAACATCATTTCTTAAAAATGATCCATCAGATTTTAAAAAAAACATCTTTATCGATATACTACCGTAATAATTCTGATATGAAGCTTATCTCCGTTAGGAATGCCAGTCAACCTTTAAAGGGTTTATCATTTTAACCACTGAAAGTCATTTGGCTCCATCGGCCCCTTGGTTTCTCCCTTTTTATCTCGGTGCAATCAAAATTTTTCTGACGTTTTTCTTCGGAATGGGGGAGTATCGAATCACCATCTTGGGTTGGGGGAAAAACGGGGAAAATTTTAATTTCTCAAAAGAACATCGTAAAAATTAAATCACGGAAAAATAGAATCAAATTGAAATAAAATTCAAAAAAACTTTAAATTCCAGTTCTCAGTTTCACAAAACAGAAAAAACCTATAATGGGTTTTTTTTTTGTACCCATTGATAAATCATCCTCAATCATGAGAAATCTGTTTTACAGTAAATTCTTTTTTGGTAAAAAAATTTTCGCTTTCATTTAGTCAGGATGTTTTTGGGATAAATTTTTTGTTGGGTTAATTTTTAAAGGTCCTTTTGAGAGCATATCAATCACTTCACCGAAAATGTCTGTTTAACCGTTGTAGTACTGGGCTTCATTGCCCCGGGGTTAAAAAAAAACATATTGAATTTTGTGTTTTCAAACATTTTTAAAAAATTAATACTATGATAAATTTTTTTCTTTCAGAAAAAAATTCACATGCATTTTTTTTATGTTAAGTACAGATAGGGGCAAAAAAATTAAACTATATTGTAAATTAATTCCACTTTAACAAGAAAAACATATTAGTTAAAAGTTTTACATTTCTGACTGGATTTCTTCTGTTTGTACTGTTTCTCTCGAAGAAGATGGTTCAAATCTATTTTTTCCAAAAAAAAACCCCACGGTTACATTAATATAATCTTTTTTTAATAACAATTTATGTAAATTTTATGTATGTACTTCATTTAAAATATATATATGTCTATGTTACTTTTTTTCTATGTATCAGATTCTATTTCTCTAGTGAATGTTTTTTTTTTTTTCAATAAGTATGTAAATTTATGTAGTAATAAGTTTTATGTATATATATATACTTCTTTATTTTTATTATTGTATATCATATTCTTGTGTTCTCATTTTAGATAATTAAATACATAATTATCTTTGTTAACTACTGTCAACATATGTAAAACAAGTAAAATTTAGGTTATATAAATATATTTTACCTGTTTATACATGATCTCTATATAATTTAATTTAAGGTAAACCAAAAAGTTTGCTTTACAGTTTTAAGTTAACTAACATATTTTAGTTTTGTAAGTACATTCTCTACATAATTTAACTAAAAATTTGCTTTTAAGTACTTTCATTACTGAAGTGGAGGGCTTACATCTGTCCAAAATCCTTTGAGATGAGGCTTGCTTTTTAAAAATGAAGGTAGTTGGAATAGAAATCCGTTTTAACTGCCGACGATTAGCTAATGGCCGATATTCAAAGCATGCCTCTTCGAAGTGATCTGAACATATCAAAGATTGAGCAGATGGCTTGAAATTTTCACGCCTGTGATCATTTTCACCCATGCTTTTAGAAGACCAGGATTTTTCACCGGGAACTTAAAGAATAACTTTCTTTTGCATTCTTCCTACCTCTTAGTATTCGTGCAGCCATTTGCAGCGCAATAAGTTATTTCAATAAGAATATTTTAAATGTAAAATTGAATTTCAAGAACGAGCAACGAAGTGTTAGGCTAAAACTAACCAGGAAACAAACCAAAACATAATCACGTGGTATACGCATCACGTGATCATGACGTCACATTAATGAACCTCATAGATTTCAGCTCGATCCATGCCCATATAATTGCAGAGATTAGAAAGGCATTGACGGGTGAATTTGAGAAAACCACGCATTTCTTCCTGAAGAGCAAAAAAATTCCTTTGCATTGGTGCAGTAGAATTTGGTAAGAACCCCACAATTCCAGGAATCAAACGCCTTATTCGCAATGTGCAAGTATCTGAAGGGAGTATCATATAAATCGTGACAGAAGTGTTCAGAGTTCATTCGCTGAACACCAGTCTGACTTTCAACACCTTCCCTGGCCACTTGGGCCAGATCTTCACCTCACAGAAAATGTGTTTGATAAAGTGGAAAGATGCATCCCACAATACCATCGTCTTCTATTCAATTTTCAAGTTTCAAAAAGCTGCATAGCTAATTCTTTGGACGTAAATGCTCAACCGAATCTCAGCGCTATTATTCGTGCAAAAGGTGGTTCAATATAATATTGATTTCAGTTTTCTAATTCATTGTCCAGTGTGTGTATAAGGGTATCATCGAATACTAGATTAATGAGTTCTATAAATTGAATACTTTTTAAAATAAATTGTGATTCTTAAAGCTTAAAAGGGTAGTGCATCAGCTGTAATATCGCCTTTTAAATAAAAGTGCACCCAAAAACAATAAAGAACCAAATTTAATTAAATTTTTTAGTGGAAGTAAAACGTTTCAAACTTATTTCAATTGAAATAAACTTAATCTTGAAATTTTGTTTAATAAAAATAAGTGTATGGCTTGGAAAATGTGTTCTTAAATATAAATTCACGCCTTTCTGAAAAAAAATTTTTTAGTGAAAATAAAGTGTTTATGTCTCTTATTATTTAAAAAAAAAAAGAAAAAAAAAGCAGTGTATTCTTAGGATTTAATTAAAACTTAAACCATTTTTAATGTAATTAATTTTTATGACTTATTAAATGAAATTTAATTTTTTAATGTTTTCATTTCTTAAGGATATATTTATCTTGAAAACTATCACTGAATGGGGAGAAAAAAGTTTGTAGTTTTCAGAGATTTATTTTTTAAAATTTCTGAACAGTTTGAATTTTTTCTGGAAAATATATTTTTTTTATGAATGTATGTGCACGTATATATATATATATATAGGTCAATTCTCTACTAACAAGAGATCACATCCAAACAATAAACTCGACAAACACATAGACAGCAGGAAAATACACAATAAGGACAAAAGAGTAATGAGATAATAAATATAAAATGGATGCTGCAGTGCCATGAAATTTACTGACTTAGGACAGTTAGTATATAAAAATTAATTATATAAAAGTGGTTGAACATGTTTTGGCCACCCAAACCCTTCCCTTTATTTAAATAACATGAGCAAACAAAAATAATGTAAAAATTTCTAATCCATTACAAGATAGAGGTAACTTACCTAAAATTGCACTTACAAATGCAAAGCCCGCTAATCTGAGTGGAAAAATTCAATTTGTTGCCATATTCTATCCCCAATACAGATTTAAATCAAAAGTGGCTGAAATGTAGCACTTAACAAAAGATTAAAATGGAAATAAAATTAAAAATAGTTGCATATTATACATAACATAAACACCAGAGTAAACATGAATAAAATAATAGTAATTTTAATCTAATATTAGACTATGGAGATAACTATAACAAAATATTTGTTTATATAATAAGCATTATCAATCTAAATTTAATCCTAACTATTTTGAATAGCTTTTATTTATAAACTAAATAAAATAAATTTTTTGATTTAAGCAATTTTTAAACAAAATGTGTATAGTTATTTATAAGTCTGATTTTTGACACAGAAATTTATTACGTTGTATATAATTATTAACAATATTTGAATATAGAAACATGTACATTATTTCCCCCAATGAGGAACTTTTATAAAAATTGAAATTAAATTTCTTCTTTTTTTATCATAAATATTAGAAACTTTTACATTTCATATAATTTGAATGATTCAAGAAAATTTGTTCATTGTTGTTATTATTTGTCTGTTTTAAAATTTTAAGATATTGGGGATAAAATTAATGTTAGGTATAAAATTGGTTTATTTTGAAAAGATGATTATATCATCATTAACGATAATAATTTGAATTATTAATGTAACTACTTTCAAAAATAATGTAAGTAAAAATTGGAACGTTTCTGCAGGGCACCTTGTGGAACCTTTTAATCAATATTAGTACCTTATGATATATATAGTGTTCTTTAAGTACAAACCTAAGAGTGAACCAAATCTATCATAATTACATTATTAAATAAATTGTCTTTATGTAAATTTTACAAGTATATTAATCAAATCATAATATTAATAGAGTTAAAGAGATCTTCAAAATCTAAACTATAGACTGAATAAATTTTTTTATTTTTCATTTTCTCAACAAGTGATTTCATTTTAAGAATGGCTGAGGATTTAAGGTTATTTATTGTTTCATGCAATATTTCATGGAGAATTTTGCCTGTTTTGTTGATATATTTTATTAAAACCATTTGTAACTGTCCTAAATTTAACTGGGTCTTTATGAAATTTGGGAGTTAGAAATATATGTGGAAATTTAAAATTATTATTAATTTGAATTTTTAACTTTTATGAAAAGCCAAGATACGTTTATTTATTTCTCTATCAGAAACAGAAGACTTAATAAAAGCTGTATTATTATCGAAATAATTTTTGATCAATAAAATATAATAGTATTTAATATGAATGAAATTTCCCGGCACTTTATCAACATAAACTATAATAAATTTATTTTGTAAATTTTAATCTGACTTTAATATTATTAACAAAGATTTTATATCTGTACCATAGTTATATTTATTAAGCTGCTTTGTAATTTTATCTTTGAATTTGAATGCCTCTATAGGCATACTATATTTAATAGCTATTTTGTATATAAAATGCTCAATATCATTTACAACTGATTTTTGATAATTTTATTATTATTCGAAATATTAATCTAAAACCAGTACCTTTATTCATAATATTTCTAAGATTATTGTCTTTTTCAATATTGAGATCCCCCAGTAACAAAAGTTTGTGATTTTGATCAATGAAATCTTTAAATTCAATACATTTACATATTAAGTTACTTGCTTTTATAGGCACATTATAGTTAAAAATTGATCTACCTATGTTTTATTGTATTTAAAAGCTTTTTAATAGTGATATTTTGTATTGGGAAAGATGACATGTGTTTTTAAATATGTCAGAAAAATTAACATTATCATATGATTTATTCATATATAAAAGTGTACAGTATTCTATTTGATAATCCTTATTTACATTAATATTTATGTTAGTTTATGTTTCAAAAATTTATGAATGTCCTTAATAATATGCAAAGCATGACAATCTTTTAAATTTTTTTTTGAAATTAGTAATCTTCTGAATACATAATTCTGTCTTTTCTGAGTCCAAACATAAAAAAATTTAATGTGTTTTATGTTAAAATTGTTAAAAAAGCTATTAAATATCTATAATACTATCTGAAAGGACTTTTTGGTCTCTACTTAATCTTTTAGTTCTAGCCCTCTATTTTTTCTTTTATTAGATATTATATTAACCTTTTATTGTAGTAAAACTTGAGAATTTATATATATATATATATATATATATATATATATATATATATATATATTTATATAACATTGCATTAAACGTTCATAAAACTATCTTTTTCCAGGTATATTTTCATTCGAAAATAGAAGAGCTACTTAATTACTTTCCCGGTTCTATATTACCTGCCGAATATGGAGGAAACCTTAAAGAAAACATGGACGAAGACTGGTTAAGGAAAGCTAATAAAGAACACGCGAATTATGGCGCGACAGGGCAAACCAATTATTTTTGAAATGGAGTTTATTAGCAGCAAACCCTTGGTAAGGATTTTATTTTTTTAAAAAAAATGTTTAGCATTGTTTTTTTTTCTTTTAATTTTAAAAATCTTGTAATTTTTTGACGTATGTGTTATTTTATAATCATGCAAATACCTAAATAGTTGACTAAATTTCCTGTGTTCAAAAGGAGTTGTATAAGCGCTTGGAATGTTTATTTACTGTCTTAAATTTTTTAAACATTTTTTATGCCATAGTTCATTTTTGTTACCGCCTATTTACTTCTTTTTATTACTTTTTGTTCCATCCGGCAGGGCGGCATAGAAGTAACGTGCTCGCCCCCTTACCCTAAGTTTGGGGGATCAATCCCGGCTTTAATCAATAGATTTTCTGGATGCCAATACCGTAGGTACGCACGTCACACGATTATGTGGCATTTAAATAATCCTTTGAGTGTAAAAACTTGGAGTAGAGGTAGAGAACATCCTGAGAAGCCATAATTACATAGGAAAGCATGGACGGAAATGTAACCCTAACAACATAAAGAGACACAAAGACCGTTAGGCCACAATGCAGAATGTAGTCAAAACACTTTGTTACAAAAATAAAAATCATTAATAAATTAAATGTGAAACATTAAGGTATCCGACTACGTTTGGAACCGTGAATTTAAAAAAGCGTATAAATGGATACTTTTCATGATATTTAGTTTGAGTTAGATTAAAATACATGTATGAAATTGTTTTAAGGACATTTTGACCAAAATAAATTATTTAAATACAATATTTTGGCAAAAAATTAACTTAGAATAACCTTTTTTCAAAATGTTTTCCTTTTATAAAAAAGGTATCTAAAATAATAATATTTTGCTTATATAAATTAAGGACTTCTTCAAAGAGTCTGAACTTTATGTTTTTTAAAAAAATTCACATTATTTTCAGAGTTACAGCCCATTTAAATAATTATCGGCGTTTTTTTATGAAAATTTTTCCCCTCTGTTGTCGTAAGACATGGATAAACCCACTTCTAAGTCATATATTTCAAAAATTCTAGTTGAAACTCTGTACAGAGGTTTGAGCTATATACAGGCAAAATATTATTATAACAGAAGCATTTTTCACAAAAGGAGAATACTTTGAAAATGGATCATTCTTTGTTCATTGTTTTTCAAAATATCCTACTTGAATAATTTTTATTGTAATGCTATTTTTAAAACAATTTTATACACATGTTCTAATCTAAGTGACACTAAATATCATAAATATTATCGATTTATACGCTTTTCAAAATCACGGTTCCGAACGTAGTTGGATACCTTAAGGCATCCCAGGAGATGTCTGAAATTGCTGCCATTGGTATGTATGCACGCATGACAACAAAGCTACATGGGTTGGCGAACATGCTCGAAAATCCCGAATGATTCACGGATCATAGTAGCAGCACTGAATATTCATGCCACCAGGCCCATTTCAGAATTGGCGGGCGTGTCGTCAATTGTGGCTCTGAAAGATCCATGTTCCGACAGGTTCTGATGCACTTGAATGAACGTTTATTGATTCGATTGCCGCCTCGTTGGATATCTTTATCCATACAACCGAACATCAACACATCTATTTCCGTTGGCTAGTTCGTAGATGGATATCCGCCAACTCGGCGTTCGTATAACGATTCATGTTCATCGCACATTGTCCAGGTCGGAAATGAGGAAACCACAAGTTCCAACTTTGCGAGATCATCTACACCTATCGCTTTCCGCTCATGTTTTCTTATGTAATTATTGCTAGTCGTGATGTTCTCTACCTCCGATCCTAGTTTGTACTCTTCATTCGGGGACACCCTGTATTTAGCATCGAGCGAGAGATTGAATTGAAGAAATTCATGTGGTACAAATTTGCTAGCGGGAGCTGCCACTAGAAAGTGCCACTAATAAAATGGCTCATACACTTGGGGACTTGTCATGCCAACAAACACTAAGCTGCAAAAAAAAATGCAGAGAATTTGACATAAAAAAGTGTTTCAGTATTACTGTTACACCTTTCATTATTACTGTTATTACCTTTCGGGTTTTCTCAAAATAAGAGACCCTAGTTTTCTTAAGTATTGTGACGGATCTTTACGTGACCTTCCCACTAATCCTCTTGGAAAATCTTTGGTCTAGCATTCGTGTTGAATTCACAGCCATTCCTCTCAAGAAGAAACCGTCATACTCAGATTAATTCGATTACATAAATTCAGAGTTTTGTAATTCTAGAGAAGGAGGTAGGAAGCAGCTGTATTTGCTACGTAGGTAAGATTGAATAAAGGTTTCTTTCGCAGATAAAGATTAAGCGTGTGTTTGCCACTGAGTTGAATTAGTATAATTGAGACTAGGAATCAACGTTAGATTACGTTTAGTTAAATAAGTTGATTCAACACGTTTGCTTAGTAATTATAGCTTTCTCCGTGCTACTCATTTGACATTCACTTTGAGAATAGATTCTTGTTGGTTAGTGTGTTCGACTAATTAAATAATTGTGATTATGGAATTCTTTGGTTCTGTTTTCATTCCTCCCACATCCTTAGGTAGGCAAGACGGTGAGAGACAAACTTCGAGTGCAAGTTTATCACAGAATCTTGTTACACTTCTTCGGGTGTTAGAAAAATAATATTTCTAAAATAAAACAAATACTTTCTTATCCATAAATAATCAATGCTGATGAAAATTAATTATTAGTTAAATACGATTTCTTTTACCAACTTTAATTTCTTTTTCTTTTAGTATGTTAACTCAAATTTGGAATGGAGTTTGCAAGGTATATGATTACTTGGATCGCATTGGGGATTTTAGGCTTAGGATTTGATTTCACTAAAATGATAGGAGAATACTGCATGTTAAAATGAAAAAAAAATTTTTTAAGATCTGCAAGTGAAGTTTTTTTGAAATTAGGGTTGTTACCAAGTATAGATTTTTAATACGTGTATGTTTATGTAAACGTAAAATTATTATTTTATAGCTTAAAATTTAGACTCAAGAAAATATTTTGGAACATTGAATCAGTAAAATTCAAGCATATTTCTTAAACTATAATTAGTATACTTCATGAAAGATATTTAAAGTACATTTAGTTGGGTTTTTAATTGTTAAATGTATACAGGCTCAAAATAAATGAAGACTGCTAATTTTTGTCACTTATGCTTAATTGATATTAAACCCAGATTAGATAAATTTTTATCAAATGATAGTTAGAAATACTAAGAAATATGGAATTCATATGTAAAAAATTAATCAAAAAAGAAAACATTTTTTCAAATGTACATGTTTCATATATTTCTGTTTATACTCATAATAAATAAAAGTATTATTCAAAAGGTTTTTTTAAAAATTCACTCATTTATTAATTTTATATTTATTTTTTTCCTTAAGAGGTATTGTTTGAAAAGTAAATACAAAACAAATATACAATATGAATAAAAATATTCTATGTAAATATAATCTCAGACATTTATTTCTAATCTAATGTTAATTTAGAGCTTTACAAGCTCACATTAGAAATTTAAGCTGTTTATAATATTCTATGAAAAATTATGGTATTTCATTAAAAATACTTCGACTTCATCGGATGTGTTATTATATAATAGAATTTAAGCAGCAATAGATTACGCATGTTGCTGTATTTAATTTTTTTCGGTGGTGAAATTTATTTGCTCATTAAATTACATTTTTTTATTTTTGCCTTTTGCTTTGCATGAATTTAATCACTTTTTCTTATTTTAGGGACTTTTATCCAATACATTCGATCCCTTTTGTGCAGTGGTTAGGATCATTGTGAAGATCTCTTTGTCAGAAGTAGTTTAAAGAATACCGAAGAACTTTGTTGACATATTGACAGAAAGTGTTTTATTCTTTCAATATCACAAGTTAAAAATTTTTGCTCTAAAAAATAATGCTTTAAAAACATAATTACAATGTGGTAACTCTAAATTTAACTTATAATTTTAGATTTGAAGAAAACCTTATGTAAAAAAAATATAATTATTAGGAATCATAAAAAAAATATGAATCAGCACAAATGATTCTACAAAGAAACAAGCAAATATCTACTGCTGTTATTCAACATGAAAAGGAAATTGAATGTTTAACGAAGGCCATGGCTTTTTGTGACAGAAAGCGAAATAATTTGGTGTACTTAGAGAATGAAAACGAAATTTAAAATAATTGTAAAATCGTTTAAAACGGCTAAAAAAAAAGTTTCATTTAGAACAAAGAAGAGAATAGGGCAGTGAAAAGAACAAGTTATTATTTTTTTTATCCATTCTGTTTTATTTTGTGTATTTATTCTCAACTGTTATTTTTGTATTTCAATAAATAAATTATATTTCCAAAAATACAGTAGAACCTGTTTTTGTGTGGTCTTTTTTTATGCGATTTTATTTTTGTACGATTTTTTTTTATGCGGTATATGAATTTCAACGGGTTTGGCGCTTATGTGCTGCTTTTTATCTACGTACATACTCGTATATATATTTCAAGACGCTCTCTGTTCGTTAGTTGCAGACAGTCTCTAGACAATGCACGTTCATTTGCGTTCTCACAATGCACTAGCAGCAAGCACTTGATTGAAGACGAAACTGTCAATGTCGGAGACATTATCAATAATTTGATAGATTATTAAGACGGACAAAAAGAACCAGATTCCTTGAGAGAGGTACTTTCTTAAAATAGATACCGATTTCAAAATGAGTTTGAAATTTAAAAAAACAGCTTTCATCATACATATCTGGTTATTCTGATGTTCACAAGCAACTGACCGTCGTCACAAAAACTTATCACTTATATCTTCAAGTGACTAGAGCGATTTTGGACTAATTCATCACAGGAAGAAGTGGGCTCTGTATTACGATAGTAGCACTGAATTATGTATGGGCATTCTGAAAATTTCTTCATGGATACAATGAGAAATTAAGTGTTTTTTTTAAAAATGTTTCCATGTGGAATTTAACTATTTATTTTGTTCGGAACTACTTTCTCATAGCTTTCGCAGATAATTGACATATTTATATAAGAGCGACTTTTTTTATGCGGTTCCTCTCCACCGCAGGAAAAAAAATATGTAGGTCTACAAAGTTGTTAGTTATATGTAAGCATTTATGGAATATTTTCGCGTGTTTTTTGTACGGTTTCTTTTTATGCTGTTCCTATCTACCGCCCAAGTGAGTCAGTGAGTGAATATTAACGTCGCACTGTTCAGCTACACGAGGGCTTTTGGCGACGGAGCTCGTAATTTTGAACCATGGTCAAGCGACGAGGACGACACCTGAGTTGGAACCCCGTATCCTAACTACCGCACCACGTCAACGAGAGAACATTTGAGCTCTTGACAGATTTAACGTGCATCGCTCCCCTACACGGTAGGTCTTCAGTGGTACTGGGCTCGAACTCATAACATGCCTGCCATGATCCGATGTCTCGACCACTGGGCTACCGCTGCCACCATATACCGCACAAAAACAGATTTTATTGTATTAATGTTTTTTTTCATTTTATTTAATTTTTGAAATAAGATTTCTAAATTTTCCTATGTTGGGGAAAAATTGGATTGTACTTTAAACTCACCGTACAGTTGGCTTAGATTTTATTCATAAAAGTAATCTTTATATGTTTTGGTCAACATAATTTATCAGTTTTCTCAATTCCATCTTTGAATAATTTTCTTATAATTTTTTTCGGAGTAAGATTTTAATGCATAAGAAGAAAGTTTCACAAAACCTTTTTAATGAGAAATTTAAGAACAATTAAGTCAATTTTAATCTAAGGAGTACAAATAAGTTTTCATACAGAAAATCGGTAAGAAAAACCCTTCTTTGCCTCCTACCACCTCCCAAACTTCTAACCCCACTCAATCCCCACCTCCACCTGCTGAATCGAGTGATTCTGAGATTGAGGACGAGGATGCTGGTAAAAGCAACCCCACGGCTGTTGGCACCCCCAAAAACCGAATTCCACCAATTTTTGTCAACCCTCCTGACAATTGGTGCACTTTAATTTCCATATAGCTAGGCAATTAGCCCCTACTCTAATAAGTAAACTAACTGGTAAATTTCTTCGCATTACTGTCCAAAGTGATGACGAATATCGTAAACTCGCTCAATTCCTTCGACATGAAGGAGCTGAGTATAAATCATTTATGCTTAAATCTGATCGCCCCCTTAAATTATTAATCCTTGGTCTTCCTACTTCCACTAAAGTATAAGAAATACGTGTTGAAATCAAGAGAGAAGGATTTCAGATCCATAAAATCTCCCGATTACAAAAATTTAAAACCAAAGCCCCCATGCCCCTAATTTACCTACAACTTTTAAATGATGCCAAAGCTGACAGTATCTTTCAGTTTACTGAAATGTTTGGCACACAAATTTCCTTTGAGCGCTGTGACAATAGTCGCAACAAAAGACCAAATCAATGCTGGAGATGTCAGGGTTTTTTCCATTTTTCGGAAGTCTGCCATCTCCCAATTAAATGCCTTAAATGCGCAGAGCCTCACGAGGCTAAAAACTGTAATAGTGCATTTGAAGACCCACTAATTTGTGCCAACTGTGGTGGGGAACATGCGGCAAATTGGCGCCAATGCCTCCGTTTTCCGAAGACTAAAAATAATAAAAAAGCGCCTCAAAAGGGCAATCAAAATAAAAATCAACATTCTAAGGGAAATAACCCTAATAACTTGCCAAAAAATAAAATTCAAGAGAGAAATTTTGGCACTCGTAATGACCTAAACTTAAAAAGTAGTCCCATGCATGCTCAATCCAAGATTCAGCAGCCTCAATCAAACTACCGCGCTGTCATTCCCTCCGTCTCGTATTCCAAAGTTGTTTCTGGACAGATCAGGGAGATTAGTCATGTTAATACTCCAAATTCCAATTTTTCAACCATTTTCACAAATGTAATTCAGATTGCTAATGATGAAGGAGTCGATGAGGAACTGTTGGCCCGGGCTTTCCGAGCAGCACTCCCAGCACTCCGAAACCTTTTCATCCTGACGATAAGGCCTGTGAAATTTTTCAGGCATATGTCGCGTTAAAAAATGGGCGTAATTATGTTGCCCACAATTCGGCCTAACTTTAAATCGTGCAAACGTGCAATCAATCTCAATTGGATTTTGGAACGCAAATGGTCTGCACTCCAAAATTCATGAAGTCAGAGATTTCGTTTTGGAGCAAAATCTTGATTTGTTTCTGGTCCAAGAAACCAAACCAGAACCTGATCAAGACCCCCTGATTGCAAATTATCATCTTTATAAAGATGATCGTGTAATTTTTCCTAGAATTCGTACTGCAGGATGTACCGCTATATACTTGCAAAGAGTATTTCTGTTCAAAGCAGAGCCCCTTTACTGGGAATACAGTATATGGATGCTACTGCTATCGAAATTAAAATTAATACTTCCCCACCTCCGAGTAGTTTCTGGCTTATGCTCGTTTTGTGCGGAAATCAAGAGAAAATTCCCCGAAAAGGATTTTCTTAAAATTCTAAATTCAGGTAATAACTTAATCATTGCTGGAGACCTTAACGCTGCTCACAAACGTGGAATAAATACCAGGTAGAACAATTTTTGGCTTCGTCTTAAAAAATTATTCAAAATTATCCTAATGCAAGGATTGTTGCACCTACACCTGTCGCATATTAATTCACGTTCTCGGCCGGGAACACGTGACACAATTATCGACCTGGCTGTTTTTAAAATATCCCTTTAATTATGACATTGAAGTTATAGATGATCTTGTTCGATCATCTACCGGTCATTTTAACTCATACACTTCAGACGTCTCTCGCGTCTTTCTGCTAACATAACCTCTATGTTCTTTGACGGCCACGATTAATGGCAAAAACCTTCCAACCTACCAAGAAGAGAAACGCATCAAATATGTAAATGAGATATACTTTTAAAAAGGATAGAAGCTTGATGATAAGATATAGCGCGGCAGTTTAGAGATAGCTTAGTGTGGAATCTTGCAGATCAAGAGTTAGCAGTCCGATAGTTTTGGAAGGAATAGAAACTTATATAAAGAAGTTGGAATCGTCGTATATAAAGTGAATTTATAGATATCTCTCTTTAGGTGAAGGAAGGAGATCTGCAAAAGGTAATATTTATATAGTAGTTAGTTGAATCGGATTATTTATCATAATTGATTAAAGGATCTAGTTGCGTGGATCTGGACTTAAATACAAGGCCATCATGTTAACTCTCACTTTAAAATAAAGTTGTCAAATTAGGGAATAAGTAATATAAGTTATTCTTAATAAAAAAGTTGTTAAGAACTACTATGTCTCATCATTTTGATAATCCCACACCTTCTAGCTTACGCGGAATCGAACGACATAGCTTCACCGAGTATGGCTATGTCGCAATGGCGCCCGAATGTGTACTCCTGGGTTAGGTAATGTAGGTGGAAGTACTGTTCTTCTACCTGAAATGTACTTTCAGGTCAGAGAACATTGCAGAGTTTATCGAGTCTATTGGAGAATAACATACAAGCTGCCGGAAATCCCAAGTAATCTGTCATGTGCTTACTTAAAAAGTCATCTCAGGGGAAGGGCTCAAGATTGGTATTCGATATTTGATCGTTGTTAGTGCAAAATACAGCCACGGATTTTGCGCAGCTCAAGGCTGAATTAGCAAAGGCTTTTCCCGCAGTCAAAATAAGAAAAGAATTGCAAAACGCAATTCTACGCGTCCCAGCAGGGGGAGAAATCAGAACCATCTGATTTTGTGTATCAATTATTAAAAATAGAGAGAAGTTTAGAATTAGGAATGTCCTTAAGCAGAATTAGTGGATCATATTTTTTAGTTCGACTCTGGAACCACAGATTCAAAGTGATTATGTGGAAGTGAGAAATCCACAAAACACGATACAAATCCTTTTAGAAGTGTTGGCTAAATTCGAAGAGAGATATTCTTGCAAATTAAAAAAGGGTTATCAGAACGATAAATATAGAGAAAGACGAGGCCGCACGCGCATAGGATGCCTAATTTTGATGCTAATGGTAGAAACTGAGGTTCTGAAATAAGACGTGTAGACCAAATAACAGTAGAAATGATTTTTACGAGAATAGGCCGTCAAAGTATTAGAGGGTTCGAGAGGAATAGGCTCTAGAACAATGATCAGAGATAAACAATAGTTACCTATTCGAAATGAGCGAAATGATAATTTTAATAGGGGAGACAGTAGAAATAGGGGTTCGAGTGAAAAATTTCACCGGAGGCTATAGGACGCAAAGGGGACGATTAAATATTGTAAAGGTTAATGATCAACCTCAAGGGGTGTCGACAAGAGAGACACTAGACTTTTCTCCGATATGTATATCACCAGAACTTCCCCACGTTCCTATTTTATTAAATAACACATTTTTGAAAGGCCATGGGACACCGGAGCAGATAAATCATTTATATCGGAAGAAGTATATAGAAAAATATTTTTTCTATAAGCAAATTAAAAAATCGCGAGCCCAGGTAATAACAGCACAGGGTGCGAAATGCCAAAACATGGGGATCGTAGAATTGAATGTTCGCATCAGACAATTGAAAGAAATTGGTCATTTCATGTGTTGACAGATTTAGAATACCGACGTATTCTATAGGTATCGATTTACAAGAGGGTCAAAAATCGCATAGATTTTGATCAGAAATCGTTGAAAATTCAAAATTCACTGGTTGAAGATAATAAGGTAAATAAAGGAATTTACACGTTAATGGGTCAGAAATGAAGTTAAATATGGTGGCTAAAGTTTTACCGAAAAGCATGAAAAGTATAATTGGAGATAAAATTAATTGTGCCATAATCATGATTTGGTACTTACTCGCGGAACAATTAATAACAGAACAGAAAAATGACCCAGAATTAGGTCATATCTATAGATATTTAGAAAACCCGGAAGATAACTCGGTTAATGCAACGATATGTGAGAATTGGTCCCACGATTTCCGTTTAATTGAAGGATTGTTATTTATGCGAAACACGCAACGTCATTAGGTGAAATGCGTGTATACATTCCAAAATCTTTAAGGAATGAAATAATGAGAGAATTTCATGACAAGCCAATTGCTGGACACTTAGGCAGATTTAAAACGTATCATAAAATTCGGGACGTTTGTTATTTCCCGTACATGAGAAAATTCATTGATCAATATGGCTCTACATGCCATATGTGCCAAGTTAATAACTATAAAAACGCGTTACCAGCTGGTCGATTAAATCCAATTATATCGAATTATCCGAATGAGATAGTGACGTTAGATTTATTAGGCCCGTATCCTATATCGAGAATAAGACGTAACCGCTATATTTTAGTAATAACCGATCATTTCAGCAAATGGGCTGAAATTATACCTCTTAAAAAGGCCTCATCTCGTATAATAGCGGATATTTTTTTTGATAACTTTATATCGCGTTATGGAGCTCCAATAAAATTAATAAGTGATAATGGTCCCCACTTATATCCGAGATTTTTGAGCACTTAAGTGAAAGATTAGGCATAAGGCATGTGAAGACTGTTGCATATCGACCACAAGCAAATCGGACTGAAAGAGTTAATCGAGATATAGTGCAAATGATTGCAAATTATGTTAATGATCAACACGATACTTGGGATCAATTCTTACGTGAGTTTGCTTACGCTATTCGTACGGCGGTGAATGAAACAACGGGAAAACACCTGCTGAATTATTTTTAGGTCGAAAATTGATTACACCATTTCAAAAACTAGTTATGATATCGGAAAGTTCAAAATTCAAAATTCAAAATATAGAGAAAAGCTTTAAGGAAGCTAGACTAAGTACGAAAATTAAACAGGAAAGGTGGGAAAAATATTATAATAGACGTAGAAAAGACATAAAAATAAAGGTAAATGATTGGGTCTTATTAGAAACACACCTGTAAGTTCAGCAGCAACAAAGTATGTGCTTTAAAAAAAATTTA
>BMAV01014162.1:0-84987 GCA_019973955.1 Trichonephila inaurata madagascariensis | reverse complement strand
TATTTTAAAAATTTGTTTAAAAATATGTATATACGTATGACAGAATCACAAAGTGATATAATTTAATTAAATTAAAATTTTTATCATCAAAACAATTGTGTAAGTAAAATTTCAGTTCAACTGAATGCTTTCGTGAAAAAACCTTTTCAAGTTTTGACACAAGTCCCAATTGATTGCTAAGACACCAAAAATGATGCCAACGTAGCTGTATTTGCAATTCCTTAAATAATTAGTTTTAATCAATTAATTATAAATAAATTACTGTATTGTCATCCAAAATAGTCATGTATATAAAATTTCAGCCCAATTGAGCGCTTTAAAATGTATTTTATTAACGATTGAAAATTCCACGGAGATAAATAAATAAATAAATAGAGAGTGTGAGCTAATAGTAGGAATTGAAAAAATGTTACCAGTAAATATTTTAAAAACTAGCCATAAAAGATAATACTTTTTCTTCGTGGTCAGTTGTTTCGCTAACGGATAAATATCGATTTTTTGCTGTGATTTAAAAAAAAAAATTTCTTTCATGTTTTGACAATCATGGTATCAATGATTTTTATTTCAGTCCTACCTCACAAAACATTCTTTCGGCAGTGCCACCACTCAAGACCTGTGGGATTTCCTTACCGCAGCCTCCAAACAGGTAAGAATTAGTTTTTAAACAGCAAAAAAAATTGCAAAAGTATGAATGAACTGTTTCAAATATAAACTCAACTGCTGGTGTATGTATTTATTTTTGGAACTAATTTGATACAGGAGAAACTATGCGCCAAGAGCGCTTGTTGTCGTGTGATATGGAATCCAAGATGGCGGCCTAGTTGTAACAAATCGCCAGGAAAATAATTTTAAAAAACTGTTTTGAAATATATTGAAGTATATTTCAAATAAAGAATATAGGAATAGATTGAAAATAACCAATATCAATTTATAATTAATATCAATGTAGTATAATAATAATTATATATAGTATATCATTTATAATATAATAAAGAAAAAAAATGTAATATATTTTATATGATTATAATATTATATATTATATATAATAATAATCATATAATAAAATATAATAATAACTGTATTGTATAATTTTATTATATTAAACATAAAATAATTACATAATATGTATTGTTGTTGTTGTCGTGTATGACAAAAAGCAGAGGTTGTAATAATAAAACATAAGGATAATAATATGTGTTAATATTAATCAATGTCACCCACCCAGTATGGTGGATATGACCATCGGCTTGTAACCGAGTGGGTTCGAATCCCGAGTAGGGCATGATTGTATCTTCTTCGGGAAAAGAAGTCGGACTTTCGCCTGTAATGGATTCCCGTCTCAAATTGAAAGCAGCGCACCCCTTCTGTTCTATGCTGCGATCATCATTTGTAATAAATGTCTATATTCTCTTCTGTTTGCATTGTATGCTTTCTGTTCTTCACTTGTATTTCATATATATCCCTGGATAAAAACACACGACGACAACAATATTAATCAATAATGAATATCGATTAATGTGAGTGCTGATAACTTCCAATGTTCCAAAAACTGCGAATTTCTTTGAAGAATTTTATCGAACAAGGAACGATTGTAAATGCATTATTTAGAAGTAAAATAAAGTGGAAATGTGTAATTTGAACAATAATTAAAAGCACAGTCCTTATATTCTTTTAAATTGCATCTAGTGCAGTAAATTATTCTTATTATTAGAGGGGTAAAGTTGCATTTCCTAGCATGATGCTTTGTATATGTATGTGTGGAGATCGCAATTTAATTTATTTTTTTTTAAATTCACCAATTTTTTTTTTTCGAAACACTTTAAAACGGCTTATAGAGATTATAATAAACCGTTTTTTTTTTATTTTTAAAAGGGAAACCAAATAATAAAATATAGCCTCGAATTCATGTTCCAAATGTGTACTAAAGAATTGCTTTAGTTTCTTTTTTTTTTCTTAAATCTAGATCTGATTAATTAATTAATTGTATTAACTTAAAAATTTATTTATATTTATACAATACAAAAATAGCGCATTCGGTTAAACATATTGTGATAAATTTATATTGTATTGCGAAAACCTTATTTTAATATTCTTTCTTAAGAAATTTAAATTGAAAAATCGAAGGATCGCCAATCCTGGGGAAACATCTTGTAATAAAGCATAAATTCTTAGATAAACCTTTTTCTGTAAGCAACTTTAAACTAAATTTAAGGATTCAAAAAAATTTTTCCCATATGTGTAAAAACTTTTTTTCGGGGGGCGTATCGAGTTTCCCCGCCCCCGGTCTAAGGTTCAAACCCCGGGCTGGGAAAAGGTCCTCACCTTTTCATCCCCTTCGGTGCGTCGAAAAAATGAGAAAAGCTTGGCGAGAACAAAACTGGGGGTTTTTCACGTCATTTGGGCCCCCGGGCCCCGGAAACATCTGCTCATGCCTTCAGCCCAAAAGGTCACGAAAAACAAAAGGGGCAAAAAGGCCGGTTTCCGGTTGTTGCGTCACTGAGTTTGGTTTGTTTTTAACAATTTTACCTAACTAAATTGTCAAAGGTTTCCATTGAGGAAAATATTGAACTGTTAACTTTTTCTGTCTGCTTAGGATTGCCTCAAATTATCCTTTGCTATATCCTAGAGACTACTCACTTCTGGTAGCGAAATTTTCGTTTCTCTAGAATTAAACAGGGAAATTTATATGTGATCCTGTGAAGCTATCTTGAAAACACAACAAGAAAGATAAAAAAAAATTAAGTAAATTCCTACTTAGATCAAGAAAAATTTTATTTTAGCTACTTTTTATTAAATAGTTACAATTAATATAAATATGTATATACATAGGACAGAATCACAACATTAAGCGGTAATTCATTTTTATTATCAGTGAAGTATCGTTTGTCTAAAACAATCGTGAAAAAAAATTTTAGTTCCTGAATTTTTTTAAAAAAAAAATTTTTTAAAGTTTTAAATAAAAAAAATAAAACCCAAACGGGGCTTAGGTTTTAAAAATTAGTTTCAGTAAATTAATTTTTTGTTAAAAATACTTTTTTTAAAACTTGTGTATAGAAAATTTCGCTCAAATAATTTAAAAAAGTGAAAAACATTTTCAATTTTTGACCAGTCAAAAGTCCAACGTGGCTGTTTTGTAATTTTTGAAAAATTAGTTTTAATCAATTGATTTTTTTATTATAATTAAATTACTGTATTATCACCCAAAATCCCCTGTATAAAAAATTTACTCAATTAGTGCTTTAAAATGTTTTTTTATTCGTTGAAAACCTCCAAGATAAATAAATAAATGTATAGGGGGTGTAAAACAAAAGAGGAATTTTGAAATGATGGCTTGGGAAAAAATTATAGCAAAATCATAACAACCTACGACTTTTTTAATCTTTCCGCCGATGCTAGATGGGGGGCTGAGGGACCGGACACGCCAAATAAACCCCCTTACGGACGGACTAGAACAACGTTTCGGCGTCCAGCAGCACCGATTCCTCGAAGATCGAACCCCCACTCTCCCTCAGCCTTCCCCCTGTAAAGAAATTTTTTCACCCACTTTTTTTATAAAAAGAAATGGGAAAAACAAAACGGAGCCAAATGAAGCAATAGAAGTTCTACATTGATAAATTTCGTTCATCGTTCATTTTATTTTATGAATAAATCTTTATACTAAGAATTTTTGATGTCAATTTTTTCAAATAACGTTCCTCATTCCCCCTCAGATTTTGAAGGGCTTTTATGAGCAAAAAAATTTCCTCATTCCCAACCCCAAGTGTCGTAAAGAACCATACTTCCCAACATAAAGGCACCTTAAAAATTTTTATCGACAGCATAATACATCATCGTTGCACACATTCTCGAATGGGTTTAGTTGAGTTGAATTTGGTTTTTGGCGAAAAGCCAGTTTTTGGGTATCTCGCCAAACTTCTTTGGTCTGGGCTGGGCGGCAAAAAAAAAAAGGAAATTAGGTGACAAAATGGGGGCGAAAATAAAAAGGTCCCGGGGTACCCCCGGGGGCGAGACGCCCGTGAACAAAGTAGCAAAACCCGGGGAAAAAAAAGAACTAGGGTCCTCAGTTTGGGCACCCGTACCCACCCAAAAAAGGGTGACCCCCGGGGGCATTCTCGAATGGAAAAACCTCTAAGAGAGGTTCAACTCAGGGACTTTTGCCCCCACCGTTTTACAAAAGTCGACCTTAGTCCCCCCTAAAAAAAAGTAGGCCCCTGGTCCCTACTCAAAAGTTGATCTTCCCCATGCAAATGTAGCCCGGCCCCCCCTATGAATCTTAATCCGTTATCTACCACTTGGTTTTTTTACATTTTTTTCATAATATTTTTTTTAATACTCATTAAAAATTGGGGGTATACATAAACAAAATACTAATTTTTGAAAATAAAATTTTAATAAAAATTAAATTAAATACAATTGAAAAAATTACATCACTGTTAAAATAGATGTCGTTTCCCCACTTGATTAAATTTTTTTTTAAAATTAAAGTCTGATCTGGTTTAATGAGAGTCACTATGTGACTTATTTACCCTCTGGACACCCAAATTATTTTTTCGCTAACGTGGACCCCTTGCAGGTCGTCATAGACCCCTGGGAGTCTATATAGACCACTTTAAGAATCACTGCTCTAAATGCTTCACTTCTGTCACTGTCTTTTCCTTTAACTTCCACTTAATGAATGAGATCACTTATATTTCTACCTTTTTTTTCCAGCTATGTGTGGCACATTCCTCTGACTTACCGCACCTACAACAGTAATGAAGTTTCACAGCTGTTGCTGAACTCATCCGAGAAAGGTGAGAGAATTTTCTAATTTCTTCGAATAAAGAAGAAATTTTTTTAATTCGCGAAAATGTACTTTTCACGATTGGTCATCAATGCTCTCGGTAAATAGAACTGATAACATATCCTTTTCTTCAGCTTCCTTTTAAAGCTGTTTTCCCTTAATGTTAAAAAATAGGTCCGTATTTGGAATATTTTTTCAGATATAAAACATTAAACTTATACGAGATAGGATTCAAAAGTTTCCGGACTGAGCCTATAACGTGGATAATTTTACAGTAGAGTGACTACGATAACATTTCTGTGTTACTGAGTTCTTCCCCTTTCCTACAATAAGTTTGTTCCAAATCACGTGGTCGGTGGCTCGCCAAGGCGTCGTATTTTGTAGGCGGATGCATTTAGCACACAACCGGTGATTGAAAGGAATTCCGTTTGTTGAGCAGACAATAAATATAAAATTTTGGGTTCGTTTGGGAAAAAGTGCCATGGAGACTTCCAAAAATTTGAGGTATGTCTGAGGCTGTGATACATTAGCGTGAACGTAAGTTTTTGAGTGGCATTGACGTTTCAGGGAAGGAGGAAAGTGTCGAAGACGACAAAAACTCTGGACATCCTCAGACTTCCCGCACCGCTGAAAACATCGAAAGGTTTCTGTGATGGTGTTTTAGAACAGGCTTCAAACAATAGCAGAATCAGTAAGGGTATCCTCAACCACATGTCAATGGATATTGACTAAGGATCTTAAGAGGCATAGGGTGTGTCAACACATCGTTACCACATGTTAAAAGAAGACCACTCTACCGATGAAGTTAAAAGTACATCGCAGGCTCAAGTAAAAGACATGGCTAAAAATGGATTCATTCCATAAATGTCTCAATCACCATGTCAAGCGATGGCAAAGTGTTTTGTTGCTCAAGGATCTTATTTCGGAGGAAAATGTGTGTTCAGCAGTTTAATTGGTAATATTTTTGTAGTTATAGACTCAGTCCGGGAAACTTTGAATCCTACTATGTATTTTGACTTCGCTATGTTATAGAGAGCAGCATATTTTATCATACTAATTATTTGCATCCAAGTAGATCCATTTTTTATGGTACAAAATGTGTTTCGTATTTTTTCTCCTATACCATAATGCTAAATGTACCACCCTTTACGTATAAAAGTAAAAAATAAGTATTTATAGAATATTTTGAAATTTCAAAAACACTATATTATAAACAAAAGGTATGAATTACAATGTTGTAAATTTGCTTGAAAATTAAGATATTTTTCTGTTTGGAAATGTGCTCTGCGTTTAGTACAGGCTCTAGTACACTTGGCGAAGACAGCCTTAAAAATCTGTCTTGAGGATTGAAATTGGAGTTCATTTTTAATCAAAAACCTATGAGCTACAAGTATAATGAAAACAAATTTTACTTTTGTTTCCTGTTTCACTAAATTTCGTGCCGCGATAGAACTGCTCCTGTCA
This sequence comes from Trichonephila inaurata madagascariensis, assembly GCA_019973955.1. Lineage (NCBI taxonomy): Eukaryota > Metazoa > Arthropoda > Arachnida > Araneae > Nephilidae > Trichonephila > Trichonephila inaurata. The sequence continues at coordinate 78,740 of BMAV01014162.1, read as the reverse complement.
GCTGAAAAACTGGCATAAAAGTTCAGATTGGATGGTATCGCGAGCAATTCTGTGGTCGCGGATTACAAAGGATTACTGGGACTGCTCGGCTGATCGGTTCCCTTCTTATTGAGAAAATGATTTCAACTAACGGTTTGCGAATGACTCATGAAATCTTAAGATTACCTGTTATTAATCAGTTCTTCGCTGAACTTATTTAAATGTTCCATGTAATGGAATTTAATACAGATGACAAAAAGATGTTAATGACTATGAAATACTTTTAAAGGGTCTCAATTCTAGAATAAAGCTTTGTGTTCTGGTTTCCTTAGGAAGGGCTTTCAAGAATTATCTCCCTTCATTATCTCTTATCTTCTTTTTATTTCTAGTTTGTATCATACCGATGTCCAATGGAAAAGGATCTTGTAACCATACCAAACATAACATGGACAAATCAGGAATTTTTTTAGAAAAGTACAAATGTTAATGAAATTTCTTTTCTAAGTAACCGATATTTTTTTTGAATGTTAATCTATATGGTTTCAATTTGTTTTATTGCTAGTGAATTATAACTAATAATTTCTTTACCGTCCATTAAATTGAAAAGTCTTAAAGAATCGAACTGATGTTGGCCTATTCGATAAATTGGGGATTTCTCATGATAGGATACAATTAGAGATTCCCCCTAAAATAGTATTGAATTTGTATTTAACCAGTCCAAAACCAAACGTAGAGCTTATTTTATTTTTTGTATAATAATCAAGTTAAGTCTTAATTCGTGCAGTTTTGAAAATCAACTGTTCACATGCAAGTATCAAGATGCATCAATGTCTACTAGCGGTTAGTAAAGAAATGTAGTGAGTGAGTGAGTGTTGGGGTTATTGGCGCAAGAGCCAATCTTGGCTAAACTGCGCCAAACATTCGTTACTACATTGAAAGTGTAAAACCATTAAAATGTTTGATAAAATTTCTGTTTAAAATGTAAAATCTTATAAATATGTATAAAAATAAAATTTCAATAAATTTTAAAAAATACATATTAGTGAGGGGGAATTCCCCACCAAGTTTGATGATTGAGAAAAAAGTAATTTTTTATGCCTCGTCGGAGTTAAAAGTAATAAACCCTTATAATACGTTTTTCCATCTTTTTTCTCGTAATCGGGATTCGATTCAACTTCATTGTCCACGTCATAGACAATCTTTCTCATCCGTTGTATACTCCACAGATGCTGGTTCTTTCGGTCTATGTGGAGTCATTTTTATGTTTAATACTTTTTTAAGTACTTTTTTCTTTCTTTTTATATCTCGAATTTTTTTTTTCTTTAAATTCTGTGTTATAGAGGCAAAAGGGGCTTGAATATTCGAGTTGTATGAGGAAGCGGATATGATTGAGGAAGAGGACTCATTGATGGAAGGTGCATCATTAGATGTAGGAATAGGTGGTTGAGGTTCAGAGACCGTAGCTTCTGTTGAAGAGATGGAGGGCAAGAGTTCTGCCTGGGCCGAAGATGATGTGGAAATAACAGGAGTGGTTACTGATATATTTGGTTTGGGAATGGATGAAAGTGGTTGAAGTAACTTCAAAGGTGGACATTTTACGTTAGTTATATTTTCATCTGTAATAAATGTAAGTTAACTTTAAAGGATAAAATTCTTACTTTTTTTAGTTTTCTGTTCCAAGGAAAAACTATAATTGGATAAAAGAAATCGATCAGTATTCAATGTTCAAATATCTTGTCACCACCCAGCCAGTATGGTGGATATGACCCTCAGTTTGTAACAGAGTGGGTTCGGGTTCGAATCCTGAGAAAGGCATGGATGTATTTTCTTCGGGAAAAGAAGTCGGACTTTCGCCTGTAATGGATTCCCGTGTCAAATGGAAAGCAGCGTACCCCTTCTGTTTTATGCTGGGATCATCATTTTTAATAAATATCTATATTCTTCTGTTTGTGTTGTATGTTTCTGTTCTTCCACTTGCATTTCATATGTATCCCAGGATAAAAACACACGACAACAACAACAAATATCTTGTCCAAATATAGAAACAATTCCCTCCCCCGCTCGCTACAAATTCCCTCTATGTACGTTTAATAAATTGGACATGTTCTCTTTGCAGTGTACCTTCCAGAATCATCGACCGAGTGGATCAAGTTCCGTCGATTTCAGCGGATACTACTCCGTCAACTACGACCGCTCTGGATGGGACAAGATCATTGGTTGCTGCAAGACAAAAAAACCCAACACGATTTCACAATTCATCGGGTAGTTTTTTTTTAAAAAAAAGGGTGTGGTTTAATCAATAAAATAATTTTTTTGAGTATCGGAAAAAGTGGTGTACAGTAATACATTGATTTAACGCGAACTCCGAGTTATGAGGTTTTCAAATCTCGTCAATTTTCATCTTTTCTCCCCATCACTGAAACCGGGCGGAAGGGGGCCACAGCCTGATATGGAAAATTCTTTGGGGTTTCAATCTTCCCAGGTAAATAAATTTAAAAGGGGGATAGTAAAAATTCACAAGAACTGTGGATTCCACCAATCGGAGCTGACCCCCCCTACAAATAAAAGGGCAAGCATTGAAAATTAAGTCTTTAGGCCCGCAATCAGAAGATCGAATGATGATTGGGAATTTCATTTAAACCATTTTAAAAGTATTTTAAAAAACTTTTTAAAGGGTTTTTTTACAAGGAAATTAAAAAAAATGTTTAAAAGTTTTGCAAAAAAAAAAAATTTTTAAAAATATTTTTTCAAAAAAAACTTGTAATTTTTAAATTTTTCCAAAAAAAAAGCTTCTTTGTATTAAAATTTTTTGTTTATAACCCCTTTGGTTAATGAAATTTTTTTCTAACTAATTTTTTTCCCTGTTTTTAGAAAACAAAGGGAAATTTTTAAGAAAAAGGGAAAATTTTTTTTTGAAAAATAAAAATTTTTAAAACATTGTTGACCCCTGAAAACTGATTTAAAGGAAAAAAAACTAGAAAATTTTTTTAAAAAAGAAAATTTTTAAAAAATTATAATTTTTTAAAAGATAAAAATTTTTTAAATTTAAAAAAGGTCCCCTTTTTTTTTAAAAAAGGGAAAATTTAAATATCCAAGCCTTTTAAAACATTTTCCAACTGGGTTTAAAAAACCCAAGGAAAATCAAAGAAAAAGCTTTCCCCCGGCCCTAACTAAAAAATTTATTTGTACACTGTTTTTGAAAAAAATGCAACACCATGAAAAAATCTGAAAGAATTAAATGAACTTGGCAGCAAATATCAATTATAGGATGTTAGAAAATAGAAAAATTTTCAGCCACCGGCATGCGTGGCATGCCCCCCCCTGAACTGTTTCTGAAAGGAAAAAAAAGGGGTGTAGCGGACTTGAAAAAATTAAGATTATTTGTTAGTGAACGTTTAGGAGATTTTGGGGCCTCAAGACGAAAAAAGGAGAAATTAAAATTCCCGAGTTTAACGGGGGGGACCATCGGCCTTCGAAAAGGATTTTTTTCTATCTGCAATGAGTCGGGCGGGGGAAAAATTCCACAGTGATGCGAGTTTGGCGGACGCGACCCCCCCGAAAACTCGGAAAACGGCGGGGACGAGGAGGTGACGTCAGCCTGATCCCCACTGCCCGCAGGGGTGAATGACCGTACAGTTTTGGCAATTGGCGACGTTGGTCTGCTACAGTGTAAAAATGGCGAAATTTTTGACGTCTTGCCTGTGGATTGCGTGAAAAGGCCTTTTCAGGACCCCTTTTTTCACGTAACCATGACGGCTGGCTAAAGGTTCATGGGCCAGACCGGGCTATTGGCACCAAGTTGCTTTTCAGTGAATCACGCTTCATTTGTGGGACCGGAGGGGGAAATTCGGGGTTTGACCCCATGCCGGTAAACGCCCCTTTCCCAAAATGCTTATCGAACGACATAGTGGCCAACCCCCGGAGTTAATGTTTGGGGCGATTTCATGGAAGATCCCAAATTTACGAATTTAGGGAATTCTATAGCACAGTACGTCGGGGGAAATGCTCAGCCAAGTCGTTCCTTTCCTTCAAGGCATCCTGGAGCTTCTTTCAGCAGGATAATGCACTCCCCCATGTTGCAAAGACTGTCGGGGACTCTGTTTAGCCCAACTACACTTTTCCTTGGCCTGCTTATTCGCGGATATGTCGCTTTGAGCCCGTGTGGGGTTTGTTGTGGCGTCTCCCTGATCTGGTTTTGCTTAAAAAAACGAACTTTTACGCGCATATCTATGGAATTTTTCTTCCCCAAGGACATTCAAAATCTGTTTTATTATAGTTTAAGGATTTTTCAGTTTTGATACACCAAATACGATTTCGGGCACTTAATATTGTTTTTGCTTTGTAAATTTCTCATTTATTTGTATAATAAGTCGTTTGTGTGTTAAATTTCATTTAATCTGATGATTTCTTCATGGTGTTGCATTTTTTACAAACAGCACTATATTATATGCAAAATTATACCACAACTAACACGAATTCGACTTATGCGATTATCATCTGTTCCATCTATCGTGTAAGTTCGGGGTATTACTGTACACGCTTTAAGATGGAAAAAAAAACAAATACGCATATATTTATTTTTGTTACTGTATATATTAATTACGTAATTTCTTTCCCTTCATCCATTGCATGCTTACTTTTGCAGATCTTCAGTCCTGCAGATCGTGTGAATCTCTTGTACGACTCTTTCTCGTTGGCGAGCGCCGGTCACGTGAGTTACGACGTCCCTCTGAGGCTGATTGGCTACTTGAAACACGAGAAGTACCACGGGGCTTGGCGAGTAGCAGTGTCCGAACTCAATATTCTCAAGAGCTACTTCAAAGCTGATCGAGAAGTCAGGGAGCTTATCAAGGTATCCTTCAATAATTTCTATGATTTGAACCCCAATCCAAGTCTCAAAGAATATCAATGAGTGCTACTTATAATATTACAGAAAAAAACCTTAATGAAAAAAATGATCACAAAATATCCCTTTCTGTATCGAGGGTTTAAATTTGATGTGAATTACTTTCTGTAATTAAAGAGTATATACTCTGATTCTTCATTTAGAGGTATAATCAATGACAAAAAGCGTAAAAAATACTTTATTAAAATTAAACATTTAGCTTATTCGATGGATGGTGTATTTCAGAGTTCCTTCTCTTCGTGTACATGCTACAGGAAATATTCACGCGTTTAAATAATAATTTAAATAAAAAATTTTGTAAAAACTTAAATCTAAAAGGCCAAAGTTCATTTTAAAGGTTTTTTTAAAATGAGTTTAAAAAAATTTTAAAAAAAATCACCTAGAGGTTTAAATTTAAAAAAAAAAATTTTAAATAGAAAAGGAAAAAACTACCCTCTGGGTTTCCAAACCTTACAAAAAAACCAAATATCATTCCAAAATTTTTTTAAACAACTGTTTTGTTGTTGGTTTTGTGGGTGTGGTGTGTGTGTTGTTTGTTGTTGTTGGTTTGTGTTGTGTGGGTTTGTGGTGTTTTGGGCGTGGCCTTCCCTTTCGGGGGGCGGGGGTCACCCCCCCAACCCGAAGGAAACCAAGAAAAATCATACAAAAATTTTTTTTGGAAATAAACATTTTTAATAAAATTTTTTAAAATGAAATTTTTTAAAATTTGGGAGGTGTTTTTTTTAAAATGACAAAACCCAAAATTCCTTTTTTACGTTTTTGGGGGGCTTTAACCCCGGCCCCCTCCCCGGAAAAATTTAAAGGGGCTTTATTTTCCCTTGGGATCAGCAGCCCCAGGCTTCCACATTTTTCCCAAAGTTGATCTGGTGAAAAGGGGCACGGGTGGTGTATCTCGGGCCGTCGTTTTAAAAAGCATAAACCAAAAGGTTTTTATTGGTAATAGATGGGGGAGAACAAAAAGGGCCCAAAAGGAAGCAATTCAATCTGGGGGTTTTTAGAAGAACATTTAAAATTTCCGGGGACGTTTGGTCGGCATTTATCCTGGGGGGAATATGGCGGGTGGCAAGGCTAAATTGTAGGGGAAAGGACCACAAACCCCTCAGAGAGAGCGTTGGCTGTTCTGATGGGCAATACGTAAAAGGGGGGTTGTGGCAGTGAAACCCAATACCACTCCTGAAAAAGGTCTCCTGCGCGAATAAATTGTTGAGAGAAACGGAAGGGACTACCCAATATTAAAAATTTAACCAATTTATTCCGGTACTAACAACAAAAAATTAAATTAATCAAAGTTAAGAAATGCACCCAATTATCAAATAAAAGAGCAATTAACGAAAAAGGGCAAGATATGAAAAGGTTTTTAAATAATTAGAACACTTACTTTAATTCAAAGTTCTGATTTTGGGTGCCTAATCTAGTTCAATTCTAAAGTGACAGATCGTCAACTTAAATAGAACAATTATCAGCTACTAAATATCCACGCCTCACTTCAAGTTTAATTAAGCACTTTCCCCCCCAAGGTCACTCTATCTCTTTTCACAAACCCCGAAAATTTAGACTTTAACACAAGCCTTAATTTCCCTTTATCCCTTTTCCCCTTTTTCGGGAAAAATTTTTATAATATAAAAATTTTTTAAAACCCAATTTTTCCCAAAAGAGAACTTTTAGGGGAATGGACGCGGATAGACCCGTCAAAACCCTGATACCGGGTGCAGGATGGCGATAATGAAAAACCAGTTAAACCCCTCTCCCACGGTTTTCCCCTTAAACTAAAACCGACCATCGTGATGTTGTGGGCAAAAAGGGGGGATTCGTCAGTCCTTCTTTTCCCGGGTTGTCCATCCCAAACTTTTCCATCCAAAATTGACGGCAAATTTGTGGGTTTCCGGGTCAAGGGAAAAACGAATCAATGGGCCTTGGGGAACTTTCCCCCTTCTGTAAACGAGGGCGGTTCGAGGGGACCCCCGGAATTTAATGTTTAAACCCGAATCTGTTGTGCTATGGTTCGTGATGTGGCTGTCCCATCTATCACTGCCATGCGAACAATCCGCCTGTCATCATTGGAAGTGGTGCAACGAGGTGGTCAATGGGCCCCTTCTTTGTCTTTTCCTCCAATCTAGGATGATAGAGCCGCATCAGGGTTTTTTTTGGTTTCGTAAAAGCACGTTAAAGGGGATAACCCGCAATCTTTTGGGGGGTTACTATTCTTCCTCGGCGAATTGAAAATTTGGGGTCAAAAGGCGCCAATGTCTTCCACGGGGGGCATGGTAAAATCGCCCCGAAGAAACAATTGCCGTACTTCAAATCGCCAATCTCTTTCTCGTTAAAAGCGCTTGGGGTGACGCTATGGCCCCCGTGATATGCCTTTAATGCAAACCCATTTGATATTTCATCCCACCAATGCGGGGTGTAAATTTCATAGGGTTTTTAATGCTTCCTTCAGAGTGTTGCTTTTTTGTGTGGCCAGCAGTGTATACCTATTATACTTTTAAATTTCGTGGTACCCAATTTTACAGTTTCTATACAAAATATTTTTTAAAAAAATCATTGTCCTATTCATTTTTTTTTGGATTCCAAAACCAAATGTATATTGAAACAATTCTATAACTCATTCAACAGATTTAATTTTTTTTTTTTTTTATCACTGAATTTTAAAACAAAAAGATTTTGGTGCCCCTTTAAAAAAGGGGGAGCTTTGGTAAACACATTTTTAAATTTTTTTTCATTTTTTATGTAACCATTTTTTATAAATTAAATTTCATAAAAATATTTGATATGAAATGCCCTTTTTGTGTGCGGTTTTTATAAAGAAATTTTAAAAAAAAAATTTCCCAAATTTAATTACCCAAAAAAAATTGTTTCTAAAATTTCGAATGAACTTTAAATTGAAAAGATTTTTGTTTTTTTTTTTTTCCCTCTTTATACCCCAATTTTCTTTTTTTAACGCCTTAAGAGTAATTGCTCTTTTACAGGAATACTTTCCGAGTCTAAGTGGATCCCCCCTCGAAATCCCTTTTGGGAAATGATATGGGAGACTATTCCGAGAGGGAAACCTTTTTTTATTTTCATTCAAACAGGTTTTCTGTGTTCAGCAAAAACTGAAGACCCAAAAAGGGTTTTAAAAAAAAAGCATTCTTATCCCATTGTTGACTGGGCACAAATTGAACTCACATTTTCATCCCCAAATGTTTTTGACCGCCACAAAATTCGAGTTTTCAATTTCGACTGATAAAACCCAAGGGCAAAAATTTTTGAAAAAAGGGTTTATATACCGTTACACGCTGGTGATTGCTATACAGTTAAGCAAACAAAAAAAAACATTGAAATTCTTTAAAAAAGGTATTTTAACAGCTTTTTTTTTAACCCCCTTTTTAAAAGGCCCCTTTTTTTTTTATGCAAAAAAAAATGTAAAATTTTTTATGCATATTTTCAAACATGCATGTCTTTTTATATATAAACATAATAACACCATTCCAACACAAAATTTCCTAAAAATCGATGTAAAAGAATTTATTTAAATAAATGAGTAATTTACCTGTAAAGTTGGCTTTCTGTATGGCATATATCATTAGACTTTGGAACTCACACTAACTACCAATATAAGGTTAGCTTTTACCTGGAATTACAAATTTTTTTTACTTTTTTAACCCTTCACGTAAATGAAGAAATTATTAAAAAAAAATTTGATTGTGTATGATGTATTCGATGACACAGTACTGCACAAAAACCCCAACACCCGCAATCGGGACAGTAGAATCTTGTTTCTTTTTCCCCTTTTCCCTTTCCCTTTTTTGAGAGCAAATAATCCCTGCCGTTTTAGATTGTTTTCTTCACTGTTGGGGGAAAAGTCCCCCAACAAAGTGTTTTTAAATTAAACCCTATATATCTTGGGCGTGAAGGGGGTTTCTAAATAAAAGGACGTCCTCTTTTTGGCAGAAAATTCCCCCAATTTTTTATTTTTCAATTATTCAAAAACCAAAAAAAGCCATGTAAAATTTAATTGGGAAAAAACCAATTGCACAGTGTAAAGTTTCCCGGTGCCCGATCTACACTCAGGATGAGCGGAGAAAATTTTTCACCTGCCCGAGCTCAGTTTGGGAAAAACCCGGGGAAAAGGGGGTTTAAAATTGTGAAAAAATTTTGAAGTTTATTTCAAGTAGTTCATTTTCCCATTCAGTTGCAAAGTAAAAAACCAAAGACATAAGGTAGTTTGTGTAAAATTGCGTTTAACATAGGGAAACTTCAAATCCTTTTTATGTCAGTGATCTCAAACTTTAAAAAGCCCCGCGCCCCAAATTTTAAATTTATCATTTTCATCGCCCCCCCCCCACACAATAACTTGTTTAAATTCACTAATACTATATTTTTTACAAAAAGCTACAGTACGATTTTTAACCTCTTATGTGCCACCGACGTATATAAACTTTCCCTCTCACCCAAAGCATTAAACTTCTGGACGTATATATATATGTCTTTTTTCCAAAGTATGATCTCTTCTGTGAAATGCTATCCATAAAATTATTCCTAAGGCTTTTTGGGAAAGTAGTAAAAGGACCTTGACAGTCTTTTTCAAAGAAATTTTCTTATTTTAGAGGATTTTTTTTATTTATTTTTTTTTCCTCCCCAAAAAAAAAAAATCAAAATATGCGCGTCTACGAGGAAAACCGTGAAGGGGACCGAACCCCCGTACTTTTTAATTTGCATTTTTAAGGAATTAAAATTTTAAACCGTAAAAAAACATCAAGTTTAAATTTTTAATACAAGCCCATGGGGTCACTGGTAATTATCCTTTTTCTTAACTTAGTATTGTTAAATTAATAATAAAATACATTGTATAGTACAGATACTTTTATAAGTGTATTATATTAGTAAATGTGTATTTTTTATTTTATTATGTCAGAAAGGGATTTTTTTTTACTTACTTTCAGTTAATTTAAAAATTTTTTGAATAATCTTTAGTTTTCCCAAATTTTCAATATGCTCGCGCCCCCCCTTGTTGAGCTATCACGCCCCCCAAGGGGGGCGCGCCCCACATTTTGAGAAACGCTGATTTATGTAATTCAAAGCTGGAGAAACAATATCGTTAAACCAGTCAATACAGAACTTAAAAAAGATCATCGTGGTTTCCTTAAAAGTAGGAAAAAGCTTGAGCGAAACCCAAAGCATGTTTTTTTTTAAAAAGTTGTAATTTGACACAACCGTATCACATTTCCAAAATTTTTAAAAATTCTGGGACACTTTTAAATTATTTCTAAAACTCCCAAAATTTATTACCTGCTGCATGGTAATAGGAAGCAGCAATAAAAACAGTCAATAAAAGGGGGGTAACTAACCTCTGACATTGAAAAATCTATTATCCTATTGGGTTCCAAAATTGGTGGGTGTCACCCAAATTTATTATCATGGATTTTTTTCCCCCATTGTTCTAATCCTGCAGTTAGACGGGGAGTTTAAAGGGGATTTTTTGGGGTATAAATTTCCCCCTTTTAAAAAGACCCGGGGCCCCAGGGTGTAAAAGAGTAGTTCGGGGGGAAGCAACAATCTTAAAAAAAGATACATTTATTTTATTTTTAACACTTTATGAAGGATAATAAACCTTTTTTGGGGCCCAAACTTTGTTTCAATCTTAAATCCTAAAATTTTAAACAATTTTTAAATTTCTCAAAGTAACTTAACTCCGGGGTTTCCTTTTGACAATCCTTCTCGAACTACCAAACTCGGTCAGCTCCAAAGTTTTTTCCTTCCAAATTTCCCGGTAATTCTAAGATGAACATTAATTTTAGGCCTTCACTTCCCCCGTCACAATTCACTTTCTATTATTCCCCAGATTTTACGAGTAACCTTACACACTCCAAAAATCCCGGGTTTTAAATAGTATTTTCATTTGCATAAAAAACAAGTCATCTCTACGAAAGCAGTTTTAAACTAAAAAAAAAAACCCAGTTAAAAAATAGTTTTCCCCCCCGAAGATTTGTTTAAGGGAAACCCCAATAAATTCTTTTAAAAAACATGTTAATCGGAGCAATTTTCCATGTTCCCATTTTTTTTCTTTTGTTTCCAGTAATAAAAATGGAAAAAAAAAATATCGAATAACGGAATTAAAATTTCAAAATTCTAATCAATAGTCTGATATTGACTAGAAATTTGACTTTTTTATTTTTTGAATTTGTAAAAAGTTATACAAAAATATTCGCTCATTGGGAAAAAAATTTAGTTTTTCCCAAGTGTACGGTTTTTATTTTCTTTTTTTGCCCCTAAAAAAAAATAAAAAGAAATTTTAAGACAGGTCACTAAAAAAATATACCAAACAAAAATGTATCCCAAAACAAAATTTATTTTTTTTTTCTGAAGAAACTTCTAACTACAGCATCCACAGTGACTCAGTTGATTTTATATACCCGGTTGAAAATTTTTTTAATGTCTTTTAGAAACTAAACTTATTCAAATTATTATGACATATTAAAAATTTTAAGCCCCAATAAACACAGTACGTATTTCCCGGGGCCGCAAGGTATTTTACATGCGTCGTGTGAGAGTCGCAACCAGGGTGCCTAACATGGCGGCAAAAAATTATTCAAGCAATGGACCAAAGGAGCCCAGTGAGAAACCCCTTTACTTTAATAATGCAGCTGTCCATGGAGAATTTATCTTTTTAATGAGAAATTTAATTTGTTCTATACTATTTATGAATGAGAAGGGATAATTTATGTGGGAAAATTATAAACCCAAGGAAGGTTAAAGTCAACTTTTCTTTTTTTTCTGATCTGGACTTTTTTTTTTAAAAAAATTTTTTGCAAAAAATTTTTTATGAAGTTTTGACTTTAAAACCCTTTTTTCCCTTTTTTAAATTTGCTATTTTTTTTATTTCTTTTTTTAAATCCCCCAAAAATTTTAAAAATTGGGGTTAACCCCCCAAACCCCAAAAAATTAATTTGGAAAAATAATAAAATCCCAAAGTAAAAATTGGTTAATTAAAAAAATTTAAAGGGAAAATTTTAAAAATAACGCCACCCAAAAAAAAAATATAAATTTTTTAATTTTTTAAAAAAAAAAAAATAAACTTTAAATTTTGATTTCCGGGGCAAAAGGTATTTAAAATTAAAACCCCTGGTGAAACCCCAATTTTTTTGGGGTTTTTAAAACAAAAGGGTCCCTTTAATTTTAAGAAAAATTTAAAAAAAAAATTTTTTAAACCCTCAAAAAGAAAAATGGTTATTTTAAGAATTTTTTTGGGACCTTTTTTGGGGTGGGTTGAAATTTTTCTTTTTTAAAACTCTTTAAAACTTTTTTAAAATTTTTTTAAAAAATTTTAATTTTGGGCCCCCAAATTAATTTGGGGGCCCCTTAAAAAAAAAAAAAAAGAAAAAAATTGGTCTTAAATTTATAAAAAAGGGAAAAACGTTTTAAATTTGTAAAACCCCAAAATTTTTTACCCCTAAAAAAAAAATTTGGTTTTTTTCCCGGCCAAAAATAAATTTACGGGGAAAACCCTAAAGTGGAAAAAAACCCCTTGATTTCCCTTGGGAAAAATTTTTTTTCGTTTTGGGTTTTTTTCTTATTTAAGAATTTTTTTTTCTACCCCTTTGGAAATATTTTAAAACACTTTAAATGGGGTAAAATTTTTAAAAAAATTTTATTTTTTTTACTCTTAGATTTTAAAACAAAAAAATAAAAAATTGGGTTTTTAATATTTTTAAAAAAAAAATTATTTAAATTTTTTAAAATTTTGGCCCCCAAAATTTCCCCTTTGACCCAACCTTTTTCAAAATGTTCCCCCTGGAAAATCATTATTTAAAAAATTTTTTTCTTCCTTTTTGGGCCCCTTTTCTGGTAATTATTTATTTTTAAAATTCCTTTTAAGGGTTCAAACCTATTTTTTAAAAATTAAAAGGGTTTTTTTCTTAAAAATTTTTCCCTTGTTGTCGTTTAAAAGTTTGGAATTTTTCCCAAAAAATTTTTAAATTTTAAAAATTTCCAAAAAATTCTTTGTTAACCTTTTTCAAAAGTTTTCCCTTTTTTTGGGGAAAAAATTTTTTTATAATAAAGCCTTTTTTTTCAACCAAAGGAAATATTTTAAAAATTTCATTTATTTTCTTTTTTGGAAAAATTTTTGTTTTTTTTAAAAATTTCTTTTTTCTAAAAATTAAAATTTTTTAAAAAAATTTTATTACCTTTTCAATCAAGGGCATAAAACAAAATATTTCCCTTTTTTTGCTTTTCAAAAGGGGAAGAACTATTTTAAAGAACCAAAAATTTCTTTTTAAAAAAATTTTAATTTTAAATAATTTTTTTTTATAAAAGGTGTTTTAAAAAATTTTTGCTTTTAAACCCTGTTAAAAATTTTCCTTTTAGACTTGGGCCCCCAACGAAAAAAGGTTAAAAATCTAAATTTTAATTTAAAAAAGGAAAAAAAAAGCTTTTGGCCCTCTGTTTTTTGGGGAAAACTTGGAAGGAAAAAGGGGATCCCCGGGGGAAAAAAGGGGGGGTTCCCCAAGGGGCCCGGCCCCTGTTGGGGCAGAAGCTTGGGGGAGGTTGAGAGGCTTTCCCTTTCCCGTGAATGGGGCCCTGTGGAATAAGCCTTTTTTCCGTTTTATGGGCAAAAAACAGTAAGAATAGGGGAAACCCACTGTTTTTCTCTCAATTGTCACGTCAACATTTTAAAAAAAGTCTTCTTAGTATTTTCCCTTTTGGGGGAAATTTTTTATCATACGTATTTAAGCTTAGTATCAATAGTGTTTCCCCCGCCAGTGGCTCAGAGGTAGCGGGATCACGCTTACAAAACAGGGCCCGGGCTCAAATTCTGGGGCCGGGCAAATTCGACTCCCGCCTTTATCATTTCAGTGGGGCAATAAATGTGTACCAAACCTTTCTTGGGAATTAAACACCGAAAAGGTTTTTACGTCAGATTGATCACATGATCGGGGCTCTACTCCCTGCACCTCAGCGCCCAAAAGGGCATGAAAACTGAGAAGACACCCGTCCTTCATGGGCTGTTTCGCCAAAAAAGTTTAATTTATCAATAGTGCTCCTCTAGCTACTCATTGTAATTCATGGGAAAGTTAATTAAGATGCATTAACTGTCATCATACGATGCCGTGACTGCACTTTACACGCTATGAATGCGCAAAACGACAAAATGGAACCCCAAGCAGCTTGTAAGATGACATCTACTATGCATTAAAAGCTGTGTCCTGTTACTCGCAAAACAATCAATTAGTTCTACTCTTAAATAACAAACATTACTTTCTCTTTTGTGTAGGTTGATTCGTTATTCAAGGAACGAGAGCCTGGTTCGGAAACATGACTGTTATACTGTCCTGAAGAAAATTGCCCTCAATCCGAAGGGATTTCCACTCATCACACAGTTGCTATTCACGCAGTGGGACGATTTAATCAGGTCAGAAAATGTCTTTCACTCATATTTTTTTACTTGAATTATGTATTGAACTCGACGAGAATAGCTAAAACTTTGTGAAACATTTACCTAGTTCGATAGAACTTTAAGAGAGTTTCAAATCATCTGTCTGACCGAAACTCATCTTTAACCACCCAGCCAATCAGAAAGTTCGCTCTCGCCTTTTTCTAACCTACGAGTAATTTAGGTCCTTACTGTTAGCCCAAATTATGAACTCCATTATTATCCATAAATCTTTTCAGATCTAAGAATCTTCAATAATATGTTAGTTTTAAATTCAGTAGTTTTAATAAGGTAAATAATAAAGCATGAGAATTTCGTTAATGAAACGCATTCACTTCCATACGTATAGATATTAATTCAAACAGAAATATTACAGTCACAGATGTCATATTTTATTGGTACATAAACAACTTCACAGGTAACCGAAGTGCATCCAGAAAGTAAGTTTTCGTGTGCTGTGAACAGAAACAAAAAGATTATTCGCTGAGTTTTTTTTTAAATTGTTCTTTACATTTTTATATATTTATCTTATTTTAAAAAGAGGCAAAACAATTGATTTTTAAAGTAAATTTTTAAATAAAAGTTTTTGGTAAAAATTTTTAATTTTTTAAGTTTTAAAGTAAATAAACCCAAGAGTTGTTTAACATTTTTTTATTAAAACAATATTGTTCTGGAATTTTTAGTGATTAATGGAAAAATTCTGTCAAGGTTTACTTTGTGAAGTTTATTAGTTTGTTTAGATTTTTCATAACTGATTAGGTTATTCTCTATAGCAGTAAATTCCTTTCAGTGTAAACGTTTATTTTTTAATGGGACGAAATATTAGGTATCTTATTAAATGTCAAGACATCAGAAAAAATCTTATTTGATTAAATTCTTAATTTTTTTTTATCAAAATGGAAGAAAAGCATTTCTCTATAATCCAGTAATCCAATTCGAAGTGCTTAAACATCATTCGAGTATTTTATAATATTTTATTTGCCCTACAGAATACGGAAATTAACAGATTATGATGTACAAGAATGCTGTTCGAATTTCATAGTACACTGAAAAGCCAAGAAAACTGGTACAAGCATGCATATACAAATAAAGAGATATGGAACAAATCAGAGTACGGTGCTGCGGTTGGCAAAGCCAATATATGATATCGAGAGTCTGGCACAGTTGTTACTGCTGCTACAATGGCAGGTTATCAAGATTTAAGTGAGTTTGAACGTGGTGTTATATTCGGCGCACGAGAGATGGGACATAGCATCTCCGTGGTAGCGATGAAATTTGGATTTTCACGTATTGAGACATAGCCATCCTGTGATGACCATGTCGTGCCGGTTCCGCGTAAGCTAGAGGTGTGGGATTATCAAAATGATGAGACATAATAATTCTTAATACAACTTTTATTAAGATTAACTTATATTACTTAAATTCTAATTTGACAATTTTAATTAAAGTGAGAGTCAAGCCCAAATTAAATCACGTATTTAAGTCAGATCACGCAACTAGATCCTCTATCTCAATTATCATAAATATTCCTATTCATCTAATTACTTATATCAATATTCCCTTTTTTTCAGTTCTGGTTCCTTGACCTAGAGAATATTATCTATAAACTTTTATATATGAAGATTCTTGATCACAATGCTGTAATCTTGACTGTTAATTCTTGACCCGCAAGATTTCACACTAAGCTTTGTCACGCTATCGATCAGAATAATTCCACAATACTATCCTCGGGAGCCTGCCGCGTTATATCTAAGCTTGCCACGCTATCTCTAGGTTTGCCACGCTACCCTTTTTTATAGTATATCTCATTTACATATTATGATCGTTTATCTCTTGGTATTGGGTTGGAAAAGTTTTGCCATTAATCGTGGCCGTCAAAAAAACATAGGAGTCATGTTAACAGAAAGACGCGAGAGACGTCACAACCCCTCCAAGAAGAAAAAACGTGATTTACTTAAGGGTTCTCAATGCCCCTAATAAATTACGTGTCTAAATCTCTATTTCTAAATTTCTTCGCTTTCTGAGTTTTATTTAAATTTTAATCTTAAATCCTCATTTTAACTTATATAATTTCCCAAAATCTATCTTGACTTTTAATTTTCATTTTCAATTTTAATCTTAAATTTTTAACTTTTATAATTTCCAAAATTTATCTTGACTTTAATTTTCATTACTCATCTTAGATTAAATTTTAATATTCAATTTAATTTTAAACTCGTGACAATAAATTTTACTCAATAACTAGGCCAACATTAATATTTCTGTTTAATTTATGCTACTCACTTTTACATTTCAATTCTTAAAATATTTATACACTTAAAAACAATTATTCTGGGTGCCCAGACCCAATCTAACACTCATATGGAGCTGGCACTGTCGCTCCCCTTCTTGTTGAAGCTACAATTCTTATACTTTTCAAGATTTTCAGGTCGTCTCCTGAAATGAAAACTGTTTAGTCTCTATTTCCATAATATTAATCAATTTCACAATTATATATTATTTATATATCACAATAAATTTTCATCTCCATCCCACATCTGGTTTCAACAAAACTCCCAATGAGCCGCGCAGCTCGTTTATATGTTTGTTAGTGCCCTGACACGCCGCGTTTCCCTGAACCAGATGCCTCATAATACGTAACAATACAACAACATATATATATACACATATTATACAATTACAAACATTTTTCAATAAACTATTATAACAAATAACCAAAGGAATTTTCGCATCTCACGAAGTCATACATCGAAGCAAACAAATGTGTGATTACAAATGTTTTCTTCAGAAAAAAATTTTTAACAAGTCATAAAGTTCCAAAATTAAATGAACACTCATTGTAGTGTTTGACTTGGCTTATAACTTTTAAGCACCGCCCGAGACTTCCTTCTTTGCAATAATTCTTCCGACCACTTGTTGGAAGATCATAAAAAAATGAAACAATACAACCTGATTTTTATATGTCCACATTCACGTTCAACGATGAGGTGTCATCACTCTTCATTCCTTGGTTGTACTGGAATTTCTTGTTGTAAGGCTTGTAATTTCCTTGTCGTCCTTTCCTTGCCTTCCCAACTGTGTTCTTGGCTGGTCGGGGTTCTTCTGTTCTCCGTCGTGGCCTTAAGTTGTAGTTCTTTTCATATGGAACTTCCGTTGATTCTCTTCTGCTTTTTTTTCTATCTCTAGAAATAGTACTTGATGACATTTGTCTTTTATTATTATTATTTTATTACCTTTCTTTTGCCACTTTCTTTGTGGTCCACTTGTCCCCGACACACCTGATCTTTTAATACCTCTATTATATTTAAACCTTTTGTTTTATTTTCATTCCCTAATGAACTAGGTAGTGATCTGACCAGTGATTTTTTTTTATGGGTCCTCTCTGTATTTTTATATTGATTTGATTGGTTACCAATCCCTTTTGCCTCTAACCTACGTTTCACCGCAGATTTTTTTTTTCCCATATTGTGACTCATTTAATCCTTGGTGTACTTTTTCCGAAGTACGAGTTTCCTGACTTGATCTTATACTATTTGGGATACCTGTTCCTAATTCGACCTCGTCACATTTCCTATGACGATATATTCTTATTTGATCTACGTTAACTGTTAATCTTTTTCCTGATTTCCATATTACAATATTATTAAAGTTCTTAACTTCTAAGACTCTATAAGGTCCCTAAAATTTTTTGTTTAAATTTGCAATACTTTGTTAGCTGCTGAACTTACAGGGTGTGTTTCCAATAAAACCCAATCATTTACCTTTATTTTTATGTCTTTTCTACGTCTATTATAATTTTTTTCCCACCTTTCCTGTTTAATTTTCGTACTTAGTCTAGCTTCTTTAAAGCTTTTCTGTATATCTTGAATTTTGAATTTAGAGCTTTCCGATATCATAACTAGTTTTTTGAAATGGTGTAATCAATTTTCGACCTAAAAATAATTCAGCCGGTGTTTTTCCCGTTGTTTCATTCACCGCCTTCAGAATGGCGTAAGCAAACTCACGTAAGAATTGATCCCAAGTATCGTGTTGATCATTAACGTAATTTGCAATCATTTGCACTATATCTCGATTAACTCTTTCAGTCCGATTTGCTTGTGGTCGATATGCAACAGTCTTCACATGCCTTATGCCTAATCTTTCACTTAAGTGCTCAAAAATCTCGGATATAAATTGGGGACCATTGTCACTTATTAATTTTTATTGGAGCTCCATAACGCGATATAAAGTTATAAAAAAAAATATCCGCTATTATACGAGATGAGGCCTTTTTAAGAGGTATAATTTCAGCCCATTTGCTGAAATGATCGGTTATTACAAAATATAGCGGTTACGTCTTATTCTCGATATAGGATACGGGCCTAATAAATCTAACGTCACTATCTCATTCGGATAATTTGATATAATTGGATTTAACCGACCAGCTGGTAACGCGTTTTTATAGTTATTAACTTGACATATGGCATGTAGGACATATTGATCAATAAATTTTCTCATGTACGGGAAATAACAAACGTCCCGAATTTTATGATATGTTTTAAATCTGCCTAAGTGTCCACTTATTGGCTTGTCATGAAATTCTCTCATTATTTCATTCCTTAAAGATTTTGGAATGTATACACGCATTTCACCTAATGACGTTGCGTGTTTCGCATAAAAAAAACAATCCTTCAATTAAACGGGAAAACTTTGGGGCCAATTCTCACATATCGTTGCATTAACCGAGTTATCTTCGGGTTTTCTAAATATCTATATATATGACCTAATTCTGGTCATTTTTCTGTTCATTTATTAATTGTTCCCGCGAAGTAAGTACCAAATCTTTGATTATGGCACAATTAATTTTATCACCAATTATATTATTCCCATGCTTTTTCGGTAAAACTGTAGCCACCATGTTTAACTTCATTTCTGACCCATTAACGTGCAATTTCCCTTTATTTACCTTATTATCTTCAACCAGTGTATTTTGAATTTTTAACGATTTCTGATCAAAATCTAATACGATTCTTGACCCACTTATGAAATCGATACCCAGAATACATGGGTATTCTAAATCTTTCAGCACATGAAATGACCAATTTCTTTCGAATTGTCTGATGTGAATTTTTAATTCTACGATCCCCATGTTTTGGCATTTCGCACCTTGTGCTGTTATTACCTGGGCTCGCGATTTTTTTATTTGTTTATAGAAAAAATATTTTCTATATACTTCTTCCGATATAAATGATTTATCTGCTCCGGTGTCCCATAGCGCTTTCAAAAATGTGTTATTTAATAAAATAGGCACGTGGGGAAGTTCTACGGGTGCTATACATATTGGAGAAAAATCTATTTTCTCTTGTCGACACCTCTTGAGGTTGATCATTAACCTTTTCAATATTTAATCGTCCCCTTTGGTCCCTATCGCCTCGATTGAAATTATCACTCGAACCCTTATTTCTACGGTCCCCCTTTTTTAAAATTATCATTTCGCTCATTTCGGAAATGAGTAACCCCTTTTCTGAATCTTTGATCATTATTATTAAACCTATTCCCCTCCCAACCCTCTATTATTTTGACGGCTATTCTCGTAAAACTCATTTCTGTTATTTGGTCTACTCCTTATTTCCGAATTCCTCCCGTTTCTACCATTAGCTTCAAAATTAGGCATCCTATGCGCATTTTGACCTCGTCTTTCTATATTATGGTTCTGATAACCCCTTTGTAATTTGCAAGAATATCTCTTTCGAATTTAGCCAAGACTTCTAAAAAGTTGTATCGTATTTTGTGGATTTCTGACTTCCACATAGTCCTGTATCTGTGGTTCGAGTCGAACTAAAATATGATCCACTAAGTCTGCTTGGAACATTCCTAATTCTAAACTTCTCTCTATTTTTAGTAATCTATACACAAAATCAGTAGCCTCCTGATTTCTTCCTTGCTGGGATGCATAAAACTCCGACTGTAGTTCTTTCTTATTTTTGATCGCGGGAAAAGCCTTCGCTAATTCAGCTTTGAGCTGCGCAAAATCCGTGGCTGTATTTTGCACTAACAACGAACCAAATATCGAATACCAATCTTGAGCCCTTCCCCCGAGATGACTTTTTAAGTAAGCACATGACAGAAATTTCTTGGGATTTCAAGTAACGTATTGTTATCGATACACTCGATAACTCTGCAACATTCTCCGACCCTGAAAAATACATTTCAGGTAGACTATTTCCACCTACATTTCCTAACCCAGAATTAAATACGTTCGGGCGCCATTAAGACATAACCATCCTGTGATGACCATGTCGTGCCGGTTCCGCGTAAGCTAGAGGTGTGGGATTATCAAAATGATGAGACATAATAATTCTTAATACAACTTTTATTAAGATTAACTTATATTACTTAAATTCTAATTTGACAATTTTAATTAAAGTGAGAGTCAAGCCCAAATTAAATCACGTATTTAAGTCAGATCACGCAACTAGATCCTCTATCTCAATTATCATAAATATTCCTATTCTAATTACTTATATCCAATATTACCTTTTTCAGTTCTGGTTCCTTGACCTAGAGAATATTATCTATAAACTTTATATATGAAGATTCTTGATCCACAATGCTGCTAATTCTTGACTGTTAATTCTTGATCCGCAAGATTTCACACTAAGCTTTGTCACGCTATCGATCAGAATAATTCCACAATACTATCTCTGAGCCTGCCGCGTTATATCTAAGCTTGCCACGCTATCTCTAGGTTTGCCACGCTATCCTTTTATAGTATATCTCATTTACATATTATGATCGTTTATCTTCTTGGTATTGGGTTGGAAAAGTTTTGCCATTAATCGTGGCCGTCAAAGAACATAGGAGTCATGTTAACAGAAAGACGCGAGAGACGTCACAGTATGACCATTTCACGAGTGTACCCTGAATATCGGGAATCCGGTAAAACATCAAATATACGACTTCGCTGCGGCCGGAAAAAGGTCATGCAAAATGGGACCAACCACGACTGACAAGAATCCTTAGCGTGACAAACGTGCAATCATTAAGCAAATTGCTGCAGATTTTAATATTGAGTCATCCACAAGCGTCGCTGTTCAAACCATTCAACGAAACATCATCGATATGGGCTTTCGGAATCGAAAGCCAACTCGTGTACCCTTGTTGACTCCACGACACAAAGCTTTACGCCTTACCTGGGCCCGTCAACACCGACATTGAACTCTTGATGACTGGAAACACGTTGCCTGGTGTAAAGAGTCTCGTTTCCAATTGAATCGAGCTGATGGACGTGTATGGGTATGGAGACAACTTCATGAATCCATGGACCCTACAAACTGGTGGAGGCTCTGTGATGGTATGGAGCGTGTGCAGTTGGCATGATATGAGACCCCTGATACGTCTAGATACGACTCTGACAGGTGACAGGTACGTGAGGATCCTGTCTGATCACCTGCACCCATTAATGTTCATTGTGCATTCCGACGGGGAATTTCAGCAGGACAATGCGACACCCCACACATCCAGAATTGCTACGAGCTTACTATTGCCCCTGGAGCACTCTTCTAAATTTAGACACTTCCGCTGGCCACCAAAATCCCCAAACATGAACATTACTGAATATATCTGGGATACCTTGCAACGTACTGTTCAGAAGAGATTCCCCCCCTTCTTAATCCTACTGATTTATAGACAGCCCTGCAGGATTCATGGTGTGAATTACCTCCAGCACTACTTCAGACATTAATCGAACCCATGCCACATTGTGCTGCGGCACTCTTCTACGTGCTCGTGGGGGCCCTACACGATATTAGGCAGGTGTACTAGTTTTTTTGCTCTTCAGTGTATATCACTTTGATTGCTTATTTAATACGGGAAATTCATTTTACAAGGGGGAGGAGTAGAAACTCATCACCAGCTACTAATTATTTTTAGTTGGTTGAGATATGGATAAAATAAGATAACTTCAAAGTAAAAGAGAGCTCAAAATGTTATTAAACTCTAAAGTATTGTATAAGATCTAAAATAAAAGTTATTGTTTTTTATAAATTAAAAAAACGGAACAATGAAACTAAATGTTCAGAATATGCATAAACAAATAATAAATTATTTTTGAGAAAATTATAAAAGTTGCATTTCACATTTCATGTTTCCCGTTACTTAGATAGAATGGGACGATACGAATAGAGTTTTTCTTTTCCAGAACTTATGGAAGAGACGAAACGGAAGAAATGGCTGCTAAGGTATTCCAAGGCTTCAATACCCAAAAAGATCTACAGAAGGTAAGCAAGGAAAACCACATTGTGACAACATTTTGCAATCAAATTCTTTAATTGTTATAATATAAACGTACTTCGATTCTTAGCTAAAGAGATAAAGTAATTCAATCTAATGAAGCTGTTAAATTCCATGTTTGACTTATTTTCATGTAGTGACATAAAGTATTGGGAGTCAGCGAGCTTTTGAGTGTCAGACATCCGCATTGAATTACTACTCAAGAGGGCATGTTGGGAACCATTGGGTTGGATTGCTACTTTTAACTGTATATGATAATATTGACATTATTCTAAGAGTGACGTACGCTAATTTCATATTTACCAATAAAATTACAAGAATATTATAAAGAATTTCATATTTACCAAACTAATTCTTTAATTAAAATGTAAGCTCTTTTCATTTCAGATCAAAATATGAGCGTCTTTTCCTATCCTAATTTACTTCCCATTTCAATTTAAATATCATTCACTTGAACTCGCATTTCCTTCATTTTTTTTTATAAATATTTTGTTTATTCTTTGAAAAGATTTGAATGTTCAATACTTCACACATATATAAAATATCTTTCGCTATTCAGTTACACTCCTCAAAAGTAAAGTTGCAAATCCAAGAAGTAAGACACGTAGCGTCATGCAAAGCTCAGGAGCAATAGTGGTGAGGTATACATGCAAATAATTAAAAATACAGACAAATAAAATCATTATAAATCAATCTATTCAGTATCTAATGTGCCTACATCTGGCAGAGCTATAAAGGCCTCAATCCGTCGAAGCATTTTATCTATTACTCCATTGGTGGTTGTCCGAGGTAACCTTTACCAAGCCACATGTGCTGCTATGCGCATATCATCCACAATTTGCGTTAGTGGTCCTCGGTTCATGTCACATCCAATGAGATCTCACAGGTGTTCGATTGGTTGTGGGGTCTTATTTCTGTTTTTCCCAAACACAAAGGGCAAAATTTATCTTGTACCCAAAGGGCTTGTATCTTCTAAATTTTACTGTAGATGGTCTTGTGACAAAAATAATGTAATACAAATTCACTTGAAGGAAACAAGAATGACGAAAGGATTATTCAGCAGAAAAGAGTTTCAAATGATTTGGACATTAATACTTGTTTGCGTATCTTGGCAGGATCTTAATCGTTATTGTCTTTTCAATAGGTTCGTGATTTCTACCAGCGCCACCGCAGCTCCACAAGACACGGAGCCAAAGCTCACGCCCAAGCTCTCTACAGCATCTCCCGCAACATTCACTGGTTGAGGAGACACCGCCAATCCGTTCGCGACTGGCTGCTGACCCATGTGTACATGCCCTGGCGGAACATCCGCCTTCCCCGCCACATACTGCCCACCCACTATGACCTTTTACTCCACCCTAACGTCACCTCAGAAACATTCGAGGGGGAAGAGCAAGTTCGCCTCAATATCACCGAGTCCACGGACTACATATTGTTGCACGAGAGTGGACTCAAAATTATCAGCACTCGGCTACTGGGGGAGGACAGGGCAAAGGAAGTGGTCATCGGCGAGGAGTTTTCGTACAAGAGGAACGAGTATCACGTAATTGTACTAAAGGAGGACTTATTGCCGGGAACCTATCACCTGAATCTTAAATTTTCTGGAAAGTTCTCTTCCACCGGCAGTGGAATGGATCGATACGAGTATAAGCATAGGAAAACAGGAGAGATCAGGTGAGACTTCTGGTATGTAGGGGTAAAAATAGATCTAATGGTAGGTATTTGGTGTTAGAGCTTTAATTTTTTTTTTATCAAAGTACTCAACATACATGTGTACTTTTGAATCTGGCGGTATTAACAGCAACAACAAACTTGTTAAAATATAGATCACATTTATGTTAAAAAGCAGACATTTTAGAACAATCTTTGATCTTAAAATCCGATCTTATTTTAATTTCCTCTATTTTTTTCTAATGATAATGTTTAATTTTTATACTATACAAATACTAAAAATAACCCATATGAGAGATATTTTGATTTCAATGGTGTTTCTCTTCCTTCTTTACAGGCAGCTGCTGGCCACTCGTTTCGAAGCGACATATGCACGGAGGGTGTTTCCCTGCTTCGACGAACCAAGTTTCAAAGCGAAATTCAAGCTAAGTATCGAGCACCCTGCCAATCAGACGGCTCTCTCCAACATGCCCGTCGAAGTGAGTAACTGCCCACGCATTACGTGCGTGACATTTTAAAGGATTTTATTGGAATAGATGGTGTGTTAGAAAATTTTTAGCACTTAGTCACGTTATATAGTCATGATTATTCTAGAATTATAGAGACAAATTATTTAAACAAACTTATATCTAGACTATATAAGGATATGGTCCTAATATAACAGTAATAAAAGTATCGCATGAGCGAATCATTCAATGAAAAATATCCATTTTGATAATTCAATATGAGAAGAAGAAATCAAACTCATATTGAATTATCAAACAACATACTTTATAGCCCTATTAGCTGAGTCGCACATCCCACTTAAAGTTACAAATGAACATTAAGGTATCCGACTACGTTCGGAACCGTGATTTAGCAAAAGTGTTTAAATAGATAATATTTATGATATTTAGTGTCACTTAGATTAGAAAATGTATATAAAATTGTTTTAAGAATAGTATTACAACAAAAAAAATATTTAAGTACAATATTTTGACAAAAAATGAACAAAGAATGACCCATTTTCAAAATATTCTCCTTTTGTGAAAAATGCTTCTATTATAATAATATTTCGCCTGTATATAGCTTAGGCCTCTGTACAGAGGCTGAACTAGAGTTTTTGAAATATATAACTTAGAAGTGGATTTATCCATGTTTTACGACAACAGAGGGGAGAAATTTTAAGAAAAAACACCGATAATTATTTCAATTGTTGGTAACTCTGAAAATAATGTGAATTTTTCAAAACTCATAGTTGAGCCTCTGTACAGAGTTCTGAGCTATATACAGGCAAAATATTATTATAATAGAAGCATTTTTTACAAAAGGAAAACATTTTGAAAAAAGGTTATTCTAAGTTAATTTTTGCCGAAATATTGTATTTAAATAATTTTTTTTGTCAAAATGTCCTTATAAAACAATTTTATACATGTATTCTAATCTAAGTGACACTAAATATTATGAAAATTATCCATTTATGCGCCTTTTTAAAATCACGGTTTCGAACGTAGTCGGATACCTTAATGGAAAAACCAATTGCAGGAATAAATACTTCAAATGTTTCATTTTCTGGTGATGCCTTAAAATGAGACTCGAGAAATGTACAAAAATTCTACGATTTATCGTATTGCGATATTGACAAGAGCCAATTTGCCTTGGAACAGTTTTGCATGGTAATAAAAACGATTACGGGAGCCGAACGGTCGTAGTCGTGAATTCGTAGCTGATATTGACGAGTCGTGGGTCATACGCTGCTGTCGTTGAAGGACCGCTACTATATGGATCCGATGCACGTTAATTCTGTTTAAAATAAATATCCTCACATTGGTGTGGTATGGAAGTTTGGAGACTGGACTGACAACTCAAGTATCGTCCTCGAAGTTCAAAATTGTGAGATCCATCGATGGACTGATTCTAATACCTGCCTACGGGTCAAAAAATACTTACCAAGCTTCAAGATGAAATTCAAACTATGTATCGAGCACCCTGCCAATCAGATGGCTCTAATATTAACTCTTATCCTACACCCATAGCTCCGTTTTTAACTAACCATGTCCTGTTTCCATCTTATTTAAATAAATTTAAATTAAAAACTCGCCCCAATTATCTATATGGATGTGTTGGGTAATGAATGAATGATGGTTTATTAACATGGTATTATAAAGCGACATGAGGTCTACTTGCGATGGACTTCGTAATTGTGAACCAATTATGATCAAGTGACTAGGATAACACCTGAGCTGGTATGTCCTCTTCGAGCTTCCTCACCACTGCAATGGGAGGACATTAACTTAGCTTGCCTCAACCTCTCTGCAAGGCGGTTCTTCAGGGGCACTCGAACTCATGATAGGCCGGTTACGAATTACTTCTAAGTAACCGCTATCACAGATGCATTGGGGTGCGGATTACAATGTATTCCATTGCATTTTCACAAAAAATTATCACCTTACTCAGCCCACTGATACATGCTGTAAAATTATGCCTTGCTCTTTAGCGAACAATTCAAATATTCGTGTGAAAAGTCAATTTCTTGTTTTAATATAGCAAAAGATATCTCCAACAAAACTCAATAAATTTTTTCCGGTTGCTTTCTTTTACTTTTATCAAAAAAACAAAAAAAATAGCGGGTTCTAAAATAATTCATCTTCCTTCCTATACTGATTGATTTATTCAAAATTGTAGGGATGATTAAGAGGAAAAAGTATATTAATATCATGGTGGAATCATTTGAATAATGTTTTAATTGAGAAATTTTGTTCTATTTGTTTCTTGTCTTGTGATATGGTCGATCTTTGTCGACCATATCATGGGGTTTCAGTGTAAGTTAGAGGTGTGGGATTCTCGAAATGAAGAGACATTTTAGAATTCTTAATTTGACTTTTATTAAGAGTTTAACTTAAATTACTTATATATTGAACAAACTTATATTAAGTGAGAATAAACCAAAACACGTAGCCGTAGTTAACACAGATCGCGCAATTGGAACACTTATCTAAATAATTATATTATCCGCCTACTCTCAATCCTAATAATATTCCGAATTCGGAAAATAATCTTCCTACCTTGAATTCCAAGCAACGGTCCAATCAACTTCAGATATTCATTTATGCTCGAGTGCAATAGTATGCACCTTGTAGTAATGGCGAGATATCCGTGATTCTTGGGTAGGCCGTCAAAATACACTTCTACCTTTTCTTAACTGAGCTTTCTTTAAATTGCCATCATGCTTACTAAAACTTCTGTCCTTTTAAAGGCTATCTTATTTACATCTATACCTTCGTTTCACTTCTTGGATTTGGGTTGGAAAAGATTTGCCATTACTCTTGGCCGTCAAAGAACACAGAGGTTATGTTAGAGAAAGGACGCGTGAGCCGTCAGTCTTTTTTTTTTTTATCTTTGATTTTGTTCTGATTGTACACTTTTCTTTTCATCTTTTCTCTTTCTTAACATGTTTAGCTTTACATATTTTTCATTTATTGTTTTGAAACTGTTATTGCGGTCTTAACAAGTTGTTAATACTTTTCTGTTCTTTAGAACTGTATTTTTGAACTTAAGAAAATACCCGTAAATTATTTAAATTTGAGGGGATTCTGTAAAAAATGTAAACGGTAAGTTTTTTGTTCAATAAGGGCTGAATGCGGGGTAGTGTTATTTCCCGAGGGAACTGATTTGTAGCTCTAAACCCGTTTTCCATTTAACTTGGTACCTTTGGCTATTCCTCGCGTTGTTTAAGAGTACCACGTTAATCAAAATCAGATTTATTTCACATAAAATTGCGACAATTGGTTTAAATTTTATCGGGGCATGTTTAAAATGTTTCGAATATTCACAGAAAATTTTAGAAACATTTTTTCTTTCGTTAACTATAAATGTGAAAAAGCAACTCTGTCAAAGTATTGATATTCGATCTAGATGCTCTTTCTCTTTACAGGAGCAGATGAACGTCTCCAGTGGCCTGGTCAAGACTGTTTTCATGGAGTCGGTGACCATGTCCACCTACCTCCTGTTCTGCGTCGTCTCTGACTTCGAATATCTTGAAGAGGAGTACAAGGGAAAACCGGTCAGTTCCATTTACAATTATGCATCACATAAACGCAAAAAATTACATCTTTTTGCGACATTGTTAAGTGCCAATCGTGTATTAATTAAATGCATACGTAGAAGAAGATTTGGTTTTCATACTGTCAATGATTTTTTTTTCGAGAAAAAAGGTATGCCTAAGGAGGCACGCCAGCCTGTATACAATTTTTTATTAATAAAAAGTTTACCTGTACCCTATTAAAACGCATATGAAAGAAGACTAACACAATCTTCAAGTAAACAATTTTAAATTTTATAAAAATACGTATGAATATTTTAAAATTTCTACTTCTACAAATTTTAATATTTTTGAGCAACTTTTTTTCCGATACTTCTTCCCAATCTGTGTATGCGATTGCTATTACGAGTGATACTTTTATTGTCACCATTCTTTTTATCTCAAACTCTATAAAAATAGTAAAAATATAGCTGCATCTAACTTTGCAGATTTTTTATAAAATAACTATCCATCTAAATCCTTATTTCATGCACAGAATTATCCTACATATTATACAAAACAACCAGATAAAGTTTTTTATTTTTACGCTGAATATAAAAAAGGCATTTAGCATTTTAAATACATTTAGAATTTTAATACATAAAAAAGCATTTAAAATAAAATTCTCGAAAAAAAAATACTTCTGAGAACAAGCAATTTAAAGTTTTGAAGGTCAATAAAATAAATGATCGAAATAAAGTACACTATTCATTCTTTTAAATTTTATAATTCAAGCTATGTTAAATATTTAAAAGGCAAAATCACCCTAAATTATCCTATATTATAAAACAAACGAGTTAAATTTTTAAATGGAATGAAACAATATAATCAGCAAGATTAAACAGCTGTATCTTTGTGGATTTTTTAAAAAGAGAAAACTGTTCATTTATACATCCTTATTCAATCTACAAAATTATCAAACAAATTATAGAAAACTATCCAAAAAAGTATCAAAAACTTATGTTGATTTTAAAAAAACCTTGATATTTTAAGTACATGATTATCATACAAAATAAAATTCGAGGAAAAACTACTTAAACTTTTGAAGGGCAATAAAATAAATGAAAGAGCTAAAACATAATATTCATTCTTATATATAATATAAATCAATTCATATTAATCATTTTAAAAGCGAGATACATATTAAACTTTGATGTACTAAAAAATAAATGTTAAAACTAAATGCAATGATTAGCCACGAAGTGTATCAAATGAAAATAATTTTTTTTTTTCAAATTTATCAATTCTATCTCATGTTTGCACGAGGGTTGGGGCAAAAGTCATGGCAACTATTTTTTTTCTTGAAGATACCAGTCCGGTTGGAAAATGTGACATATACAGATGAAAGGACAAGGTGTTAACTACATGTGTGGGCAATGAAAAGCACTGAAATAACGTCACACACTAATAAATCACGGTAGTATACAGGACAATATGGCCTTCACGGTGCAAAAGAATGACAACACAGTACACAAAAAGTTGACATGAAAACCGGGTCTAAACACCCTCAATGTAGGTAGTCCCCTGAAACTGTCACCACAACGATGTGAGAGACACTGAATACCATCAGTCTCAGTATTTTCCGCACCACGTTGCTCATCACTGGTTGACACACGTCCTTGCTGAAATTTTCCTACCCACCGTTACGGTATGGTAAGACATTATTCCCCAAGGGCTTCCACTAATTCATCGTGACATTCCATCGCATTTCTCCCTCAGAGAACGGTTATTTTGATGTAAGCGCGCTGCTCAACACGTGTTACTTCCATCTCACACGACGCTCACCAACTGACAGAATTCACATTCTTCACGTGGCTACTAACAGCAATCAAAGAACCATTTGTTGTTCTGTATACACACTATGCCTGCAGAACTTTCACACGACACATATACGTTTGTGATCCGTTCACATATCTACAAGAAAAAAATAGTTGCCATGACTTATGCCCCAACCCTCGTATTATCCTACTTTTTAATTTTTAAAAAGGAATATTGCTAGGGTGATATACTACTAAACTCTTCCTTTATAATTAGTGAGACTTTTTGTTGATTTTTTCTTAATTCTTTTTTTAGAAATTGCAGTCTCTTTTCCTTTGATAATTCTACAGTATTGTTACACGCACATACCAAATACCTTGTATTTTTAATTGTTTATTTAAAAAACCTTTTTTCATTTGAAAATTTTCTTAATTAATATTATTAACATATTTTGGCTCCAAAATTGAATTGACAAGTTGCATAGTTAAGTGCAATAGTTGTGACTCAGATGTTTCTTTTGGGCACTTTTTCAAATAATGCTGTGAAGATCTCATTTGCATTAATGAGTTAAAACAAAATATATATTTTTCTACGAGGCATAATAAAGTAAAGTACATATGTTTTTCGTAGAAAATCGAAGTTTTGTATAAACTTTGATATTTATTGAGGAAGTTCGACAAGTATCACACATTAAAGATTTTTTTTATACACAGTACATCCATTATCAAAGAATGAGAAATTTCGTGATCTCCATCACAGTTTGAATGTTGGCAAGAGTTTTCCCATGTCATGTTCGATTTTCAGTGCGAATGAAGATGCAAGGAAAAAACAGTTTTATTACTACACCTTTCAACACGTCATTGCTAGCAGTATTATACTTACTAACAAGAATAGAACGCTTATAGCCCTGATTTTTTTTTTTTAATACCAAAATTCACGTAATAATATATCAAAAAAATATTTAGATAAATATTTACCAGACAACTAGAAATAATTGAATGAATTAGGTGCTGCTTTCACCATGAATTATGTGAATGCCCATAAAAAACGTTTGCTTACTCTGATAAATTAATTTATAATCTGTGAAAAATTATTAAAAGAATTAACAAATTGATTGATCAAACTTGGGAAAAGCTCGAGTAAGTAAATAAAGGGAAACTGTTGCTCAATGATAGCGTCTTTATTTTATATAGACCTCACGTGCTATAGTTTCGATTTTCGTTTCGACGTACTCTTAAAATAAGTTAAATAACTCACTAAACAATGTAGCTAGAACTACGCCTTTTTGTGCATATATTTAGAAAGGTCACACAGTTAAAATAAGCTTACAAAAAATTGAATGTTTTGGTCATTTTTAGGGTAATGTGTGTCCCCTTAATAGATTTTAGGAATTAGGTATGACCATAGAAAATATTTTTGACTTTTTTAAAGAAATGATAGTCACTCTTCAGGTAGAAATAATTTCTCCCCCAAAAAGTCCTAATAATCATGATTCAAACATATATCAAGGATTACACACATTATGGGTAAAATAATAATTTTTCTTGGTACTTTTCCGTTAGCCGGGCGCAAGCGAAAAATCGCCAGATAATGTATAATACCGCCAAATTTCTTACAACGTTCGTTTGCGACCAAGTGCTCTATTCCTTGAATTCATTCAAAGCACAGAGCACGCTTTCCTTTCTTTCTTCCATCTTAATTTCGGTTTTAAAAAATGATGAAAATTCCTTGCTGAATTTATGTGAAGACGAGGAGTAAACGATCCATTTGGGAAAATTCTCAAGGACATGACGTGTTCTGGAAAAATCAATAATTATAAGCATTCTTTTTGGGTAAAGCTGTTTTGCTTACTATTAATTAATATTTGTTTATAGTTGATTTTCCTTTTATATTCCGTTGACTGTTTTGTCATTCGCTTCGCTTGGCGATTTGGCACGCGTTTGCTTCACAATTGGCGACATTTGCGTCCGCTAACGGAAAAGTACTTTTTTCTTCATTGCCCCTTCCTTTTTGTGAGCATTGTGGAAGAATCCAGCCTTTTATATGAATTTTCGAATATCGAAAAGCTAGTACGTAAATTTTTAAATAATTTTGACTGGGCCATCATGATAGCCTATTCTAAGTATTTGATTTTATTTGTTTGAATTGTTCGCAAGACTTCTTTTGCCCAACTCTGGATTCATTTTATAATTGCTTCATGTGTAAACAGCAATTTTTTTTTCTTTCAGATTCGGGCCTATGCACCCCCCGACAGATTGGAAGAAGCAGTCCACGGACTCAATATGACGCTCAGACTCTTGAGCACGTTAGAAGAATTCTTCGACGTTCCCTACGTACTACCAAAATTAGGTGACTTAAGGAATCATTTTTTTTGTACATATACTACATTCGAAGCAGATTAATTTTATAGAAAAATTCATAAGGATTCTCTTTTTGGGTTATTTACGTATTATCGCAACCGTGCCACCTTTTGGATCTCACCAAATTGGCAACCCCGATTTTGCACGTATCGTTGGGGCTGAATTGGCAACCATGTGCTTCGTTTCATATTTCTCGGCTTGCCGACGTTCTAAGCTTAACCGTTCGATGATATTGTTACGAATTTTTTGTATATATAATTAATGCTTAATTTCATTTTAAAATAGTGTGATTAATTTATATCTTGGTGTTTAATACATTAATATTACTTTCTGTTGTATTTATATTATGATGAAAATAGTAATGCTTGTGCAAGAAACGCCGCGCCTCACATTGCACCGCATCTCATTCGAAACTTGGCGAAATATTGGCGATACAGCCAAGTTTGCATCATTTTGGTGACCAAATTTGGCGACCATATGGATGCTTATGAAATTTCTGGAAAAATCTATAATATTGTGATCTATGACGTAAGCGGATTTTTTGAGGAAGTAGTAGAAGGAAGGCCCATAGAATATAAATAGCAGTCGCTCTCTGAAACTGAGTCCGTATTACTTCGGCTGTTGAAGAGGACGAAAGGTTGCTTGTGGATAATCTTAAACATTGTGTGCTTGTATTTTTAAACACTGATAGTTATGCCTGAGTGCTGTATAGAAGGTGTGAACACTTTCTAGGATTTATTAAGTGAATTTTAGTGCTGTATCTCGTATTTTAAAAATTGTTTATTTTCACAATAAATTTTTATCGCTCCTGAAGAACTGTTTTGCTCTTTGAAAGATAGTATAAAATCCACGAATCCCGATCTACGCAACACTATGACAAGCTCGAATGCTAAGGATAATATTAAGAATTTTATTTATAATGTCTGATGACATTCCTAGTTCCAGTGCAATGAATCTTTGAATCTCAGCGGATTTTCTTTAAGATCAGAAGATTCACTTTCTTGATAATTGCCTACGTTAGAACAGTCTTAGGGTGAGGTTTTGTGGTCATGTTTTCATTTTTACTTTAAGTTAGGTGTTTTTCCCCTTCAAAAATATACTTTAAATTTCTTTTTTTCAGATGCAATAACCGAAATTTTTATACCACTTTATAATTTGTTGATAGGAATACTTTTCCTCGGAAAGCGTTTTTCCTTCAAGCGATCTATCAATTTGAAAAACTATTTTCAAAATAATTTTTTTTTTTTTATTTAATCAAAAGAAAACAATATTCTGAAGTTGTTGGAAGTTTAATCTCAATATGCAAACAAGAGAAATAAATTACAAAATCTTTTTCCATCAAGTGCGAACAGCCTTCTGTACAAAATTGTTATTGTAAGAGATATAAAGTGCACTTTTCTGAATTGTAAAATGTTGATATCGACCAGAAAATATATTATAACTAATTTAGCTAATAGATCCCCAAGAAAATTCACGCAAAGTAAAAAAATCTTCGAGAATATCCCAATGTAATACACACCATAATTTAATGTCTCAAAGATAGCACAAGTAATTTTTCTGATATCAATATACTCTCATTGTACATACGCGAATGGACGGATATCTATAGAAATTTTATCTCAAATCTTTGATTATCTCATTACTTATCCGTATACTCATGTAAAATTTACTCTGGCTTGTTAGATATGCTTAAATTACTACTTTGCAGACTCTGTGTGCATTCCTGGTTACTCTGTCCCTGGAATGGAGCACTGGGGCGTCATCTCGTACAACAGTGATCGGTTCCTCGTGAACGGCAGCCTCACGGAGCGACGCAGGATACTCTACGTGGATAGGGTCATCGCACATGAAGTAGTGCACCAGGTAAATCGGTTTTCTCTACCCTTTACATGCAGTCACTGATGAACAATATTATTCATGTACAATGAAAAATATAAGTTTTGAGTGAGTAGAGATGAGACAGCTTAAGGTATCCGACTACTTGCGACAATCTTTTTTTTAAAAAAAAATGAAGATATGGAGATCTTTTTGTCGTTTTTATAGATTTATTAAGTACATTGAAAAAAAGGCTAAAATTAAGAAGAGAAAAATAAGTTATTACTTCTCTAAAATGGAAAAAATGGGTCAAAATTGACAAAATATTACATAAACGGACCCGCTCTGTACAACTAGTAAATGAACAAATTCTCAATTTTTCAATTTTGATGTATGACTTTGCTATTCTTTTTTTAAATAACCTTCAGGATAAGAGATATGCTTACAAAAACTAGAGCACATTATCTTAGTTATTATATAAAATTTCTAAAGAAAACGGTGATTATATTCACATAAAGAACTGTAAATTTTGTATTAAAACAGTGATTGATAAATCTTATGGTTAAAACACTTCTACTGTTATACAGAATATACACACAAAATTTCAGCAAATTATTTTTAAAAATTTTGTGCAATCGCTGTCCCCCCCCCATTTGAACTTTTCTAAAAAAACACATTTCGAGTAAAAGGTATTTTAAAAGTTGGACATCTTATGTAAAGTTATGGCATCTTCTTTTACTAAAACCCTTGTAGTTTTTGTTCTAGTTAATGGAAAATAAAAACCTTGGTATTTTTATAAAGCTAATACGATGGCCTATAAAATAAAATCATAAAAAAATTGTCAATTTTTAAAAACAAATCAGGTTTTTAGGGTTGTCGGATACCTTAATAAAGCATTTAGTTGCTAAAAGTAGAGAGCTATGAAATATGAAATCGAAACATATCGTTTACCGTAATCAACTGGACATTAAAATAAAATAGAAATCAAACCCGACCTTTTGTGGGAGAATGATTACAGCACTGCCACTAAAACATTTTTTAACATAATATTTCTCAATTCGTAATCAAGTGCGTGGAGGGTTTCAATACCTAGCAGACAATCATGAAATGCATTGATATAGATCTTTGATAAAATTGTATCTTGTGGGTAGAATACACGTACATCCATTGTCAAAAAAAATTACACCCTGAGGGAAGAGAATCAAATTGAAATATTTGAAATTAAATCAGTACTCACCAGCAACACACAAAAGAAATGGTAAAAATCGAGATTGGGTACGACAAAAAGTATTGGTTAAAATTCAAAATCACTAAAACTCTCAATTAAGTGTTTGTCCATCATTATTTCTAATGCATTCGCCAATATTGAATGGGAGTTGTGGGAAATTCACAATTTTCTTGATTCAACTCATCCCATGCAGACTGAGTTTTGATCAAACATCTTGCAAATTGTGTTAAGCATCCCATAAATTTTCTATCCGACGTTGATGCTGCTGACCCCAGCACAGAGTCTGTTTCTTGGGTAAACTCTTGAGATGGCAGCGTTATGCATTGTCTTATTAAAATAGAGGACTAGAACGAATGTTCTCAAAAGTAAAGATCCCTTGTTGAAGGACTTCACTAATGTACCTTTTAGCTGTCAAAATGTTTTTGATGAAGACCAAAGTGATTGGGCAACGTCTGAAATCGTAGTCCACCCCGTTACATCAGGCTGTTTGGATGTGTGACGTGATAACAAATCGTTCAAGGTGGTGCTGATCATGTTACCTCCCCACAGTTATTTCCCTCATTAAGACAAAAGTGAGCCTGATCACAAAAAAGGGCCCGTTAATATTTCGCATAGCTCCACATTACTTTTGCATGGCACCATTACATTCTGTAGCAAAGCTTCTGTGTTGTCACGAGCAGTCTCCTTAATAGACTTTGCACAAGAGCATTGCAGAAGCATGCTGTCATCTGCTAATGGGACACATTTACAGAATGATGCAGACTGGGTAACCTTTTCGCATAATGGCCGGAATTGTGGCAGTTGGTGTGAGCTTCGTTCATGATGAACAATTCATCAGTCTTCCCAGCTTGTAGTCCCGAGTAGTTCTTCCTGAACCTACTTTTCATGAGTGACAATTTCCTTGTACCTAATCCTGCCAACAGAGTGTAACTAAGAATTCCGCGCGTCAGTTAAAATGCGCAATCCGCGAAACCACCCAAACTTCATGCATTCCTACGATAAGACCTTTTTCCAAGGCGTCTAACTGTTCAAATAGCTGCCTTTTTCTTCTCTAAGATGTTCTAAACTTCAAAGCAATAAATTAAACCCACACTAGTTAGAATCAAAATTACGTGCTTTGGGAAACTTTTTAAAGGGATTTTAGTGACTCGATAAGTCAGTGTTTTCCAACATTGCCACTGACACTTTAATTATTTTCATATGTAAAACAAAAGAAATAACTTCTTAAGTTGCATAATCATACTTAGCTTCCTGCTGGGATGCAACATTGTTTTTTATATTAAATGTTTAATGTCTGCTCCTTTTGTCATGAAGTTTATAATTATGTAGTTTCTCCTGATTTACGCATTTACTAATTTATACTCGTTTCAAGATGTTGTGGCTAAGATACCCATTTAATAAAATTAAAAGATTATAGATCTCCTGAGAATCAAATGTTAAGATACTGTCATTCAACAATTATTTCATCTGAAAGCTCTAGTTGAAAAATAGGTAATGTTCTTCTAACTCAATTGAAAAATGCTATTGGGAATAATAAAAAAACACCCACACACTTTTTGTAAACTGCATTATGACTTTTAACGAAGAACTTAAAATTTTCAGCAAAAAGAATACTAGGTTTTAAAAATGCCATTGTGTTAGAACTGTTTAAAGAGGAGCATGCCATGTTTGGGAATACCGAGCAGATGCATCTATTTTTTAAAAAAAATTCTCCTTTGAATTTTATTGAGCCACTTTCCATTTTCATACCGTTTATTCCTTGACAGAAAAGCATCAAATTCTCTTGACAGAATATTTATGGAAACAAGGAATCTAAATGTTAAAATAAAATGCGTTTATAATCTTGAATGATTAGACTATACGTTAAATGAATGACTCAACAATTCAGAGATATTCCATATTACTACATTAATGTCACAATTCTTCCATTCCCACTTTTGAAAACAAAGATTAGCCTGCATCTTATTTCAAAACTATATCTCTTTACGTCTTCTGAGTATTTTCTTTTTAATTTGAATTATATCATAAGAGGCATAGAACAGTAGCGTACATAAGGGTATGATTTGGGGTTCCAACCACTCCCATGAAAGTAATCTGCATATTGCCATTGTGTGCATTGTATGGTTGTAAGCCAAGGGTGTAAAACTCAAATGCTAACTCGGGCCTAACAAACAAGGTTTAACTTTGGGCGGGCCACAAAAAAAAAGAAACGTAAGTTTATTTCGTATAAGACATTTAGTAAACATAATTAAAAGAACAAGAAAAATTTATTGTTTGCATCCTGACACTTGACATTTCTTCTCTGCTAATACCTTTCCTTTCTTGGGAAAAATTGGCACATTTTATTGTACATTATCATGTGCCAATACTCTCCCCGGGCCACAAAAATGTTCGTAATGGTCCGCATGTAAACAACAAAGTATTGACCTTATATTAGTATCGAACAATACTTTGATATAAGAGAAAAATTCAAATAGAGTAAAATATTACATAAATTTTAGGTAAAATATATTTTTCCTCTACTTTTTAATGTAAAATGGGATTCGGCAAATCAACTGGCCGAGGTTCAATTCTGATGTCAAATAAATATTGTGTACCACTGTGTAAATGGGCAACAAACTTGGAGCTAGTCAGCATAAAATGTACGATCCTTATTAAAGTAGGTATTGATATTCGGAATAGTAAATTAGTTTAGAATGCGATGAGCGTACACAGGCGATCTTCCTCGAAAATGTTTTTTTATTAGAATGCACACACACAGCCAACGTGCTATAAAGCTGCATTTAAGCTATTGATATCGTAATTTTAACTATCACAACGTCATTAAGACTAAGTTTCAAACGAATGTAACTCTTCATGAATGATTCACAGATACCTTCTCAAGATCTATTGACCATAGTAACAAGATATTTGACTTTGTGAAATACAACTTTCAATACAAAAATTATCTCTGTTTCCACTCTATTTTCAAGAGATCGCCTTATTTCATACAATCATTTCCATTTCTTAAAATGTTTGTCGTGAATATTTTGCAGTGGTTTGGCAACCTGGTGACGATGGAATGGTGGGATGACCTGTGGTTGAACGAGGGCATGTCCACCCTCATCATGTACATGCCCTTGAAGCAGTACTTCCCGTCCATTAACGAGGTGAGTACATTCCATTTATCTTTGAGTGAAACCTGCAAACGTCCATTCGATGAGACTTATGGTGTGTTTGTTGCGCAGGTGGACGTGAGGAAAATGTCTCGTATGATGTGTCCGGACTCCAGCGCGGACTCCCACGCCATCGTGAAGAATGTGAGCACTCCCAACGAGATCGAGGCTTCCTTCGACGTCATTTCCTACCAGAAGGTAAGCACGACGTAATGCCACCCAGACGGTACAATGGTTAGAGACGCTGACTGCTGTAGCGTAGGGCCTGTATTGCTTTAAATGTTTCCCGGAATACATATAAACGTTTTTTAAGTATATAGTGCCTGTACGGTATGGAGGGCACTTAATAACTGTCAAGCCTTAAGTCCTCTCGAGAGGTTGGTTGAAGGGGAAGAGATGTGAAACACCTCCTGATCACCCCAGGGGGTCCCCGTAAACTTTTGTCAATTTCGGCTGAATTACCATCCATTCAAAACGAAGAATTTTATTACTGCACGATATTCAAGTTTAGCCATTTTAACGAAAAACAAGCAAGCCGTCTACTGCAAAAATTCGTGTAAATAAACTACTTGAGAGAACAAGTTGAAACTAGTCATACGTACTAATGACACGTGCACCCAAACAAAAATATAGAAATTTTTGCTGATTGGAACGCCATCTCTGTGTCAGGCTGAGAACTTTTCACCTTACCCTCGTATAATATAATTACTAAGTAAATTATACATACATTATAATCCATTTACTATGTGTAGCCATTTTGAATTTACTTCTGAGAGATCATGGTATTATTATTATTTACTAATGGTGAACAAATATTATTTTATACAAATGATATTTCAAAAGTCTGAAAGTTTTTGACGATCTCTATTTTAACCCTTTATCTACTGACGGTACTTATAAGTACCACTCACTTTAAAATTACATAGAATAACCATTTTTACTAATACTTGACAATACTTAGCAGAAATATTCTTTGAAATCTACTCTCCCAAGGTATATGGCAGCATGGGTTCTATGATGGGTATTTTAGCGGGGAAGGCGAATAGTTTCATAGAAAAATTGCATTTTCAGCGGATTGCGAAGATTGTCATTTTTGTTCCGAGAAAATAATTAATGTCCAAAGGTAAATGTCTTTTTTTTTTTTGTATGTTAATGAAGACCTTAGAAAACGATTTGACTCTTTATTTTAAGTGAACAATGTATATAATTTTACAGTTGAATATCTTTAATTAATTAATTAGCTCTAATGGATTATAAATTTCCCAAAGTTGAGTATTTTGTTTATGTATATCCCTTAATTTTCAATGTGGTGATTCAAAAAAAAATATTGCATGAAAAAAACTGCAGTAAATCATAATGCGGTAGATGAAGGATTAAGAAACGCTTCTACAGACCAATCATATTTTAAGCCTATTGATGACATCAGGTGACGTTTGTTTGCTTTCCTTTAAGTATGGAAATATGCCTTTGATTAATATACATTATGATACATTATTACTTTTTTTTAAAAAATAACAATGCCGTGCTGTTTTCTCTTCCAAGCGATGTTAAATTCAATGGAAATATTACTTTTTTCTGCTATTTAAATATATTCTCAATTACTCATTTCAGGGAGCTGCCGTTATGAAAATGCTTCAACATATTATGAAAGATGATTTCAGAAAAGGTCTTTCGGTATGCATGCTTTTTCTTTTTTTACTAATATTCAGTCATAAAAGCACAGAATTTTCATCTTTAAAAAAATTATTTTATGAATAG
The DNA here is from genome assembly GCA_019973955.1 of Trichonephila inaurata madagascariensis. Lineage (NCBI taxonomy): Eukaryota > Metazoa > Arthropoda > Arachnida > Araneae > Nephilidae > Trichonephila > Trichonephila inaurata. The sequence continues at coordinate 38,364 of BMAV01014162.1, read as the reverse complement.
AATGTTCCAAAAGTCGCTGATATATATGTATAAAATTAATAGAATCTTAAAATACAAATTCCCCATTCAAAATTTCAAAGGCGGACACAAAAATAACAAAGTTTTAAAAATAAATTAAAAAATTATTTATTAACCAAGTGCAACTTCGAACTTATGACCGAAAAGTGGTGTTAAGCTAGTTTTAGCAAATATATTCTGCTATGTTATTCATTCTATGATGTGTACGATAACGAATATAACTGTTTAGTTTTTGATCGCCCTAATTACAGTGATTTAGCGTATAGTATTAAAATAAAATATAAATTCCCTGTGGTCGCGGCAGAGTGGTCATCGTCACTAACTCGTGGTCGGCCTTGTCGAATCATGCATTCAAACCATGAGACCACTAAAGATCCCCTCCTATAGGGATTAAGATAACTTTTAATCTGTAGGGCTCAAAGTCCTCCCGTTGGTGTGGTGTAGGTGAAAGTCAAGAGAGTTAAGTCTGAAAGTTAGAATGAAGGTACAGCTCCGGTAGCGTCCACCTCATTAAAAATTACGAGGTCCGTCTTGTAGAGCTTCAAATTGCAACGGTAATACAAAATCACATCGATAAGCCTAAGATTACGGGTTCGATTTTGGCTGGATTCGATAGATTTTCTGGATGCGAAAATCCGTAAGCGCGTATGTCATATTATTATGTGGCATGTAAAAAATCCCTAATTTGGCTCTCTAGAAGTCTCGGCCAAATTAAATCATGGCAATGTTTAGCATCCTACGAGAACTTGAATTGAATGAATTCAAGCGTCAAAAAAATTGGTAGCGAGAGCCACCAATAGATGGTGCTACCTTGAAATGACTCTCCCACTTGGGACATGCCGTGTCTACAAAAGACTTAGTTGCCAATATGCAGCCCATAAGTGAAAGAAATTACTTCCCTCTTCTAGTGTAGTTCCTTTATATTATTTACGTGCAAGCACAAATTTCGACAGAGGAAATTCCGTTTAGGTACGTTTCGAATAATTATATGTTCTTATTTACAATTAATTAAAAAAGAATAACTATTATATTCGTTGGATAGCTTATACTGTTGTTTACTTTATGTTATTGCAAATGAAACGACCATTGAATGACGTCATGTGTGTCTGTTCTCTTCGCTCCAGAATAAGCAAGCGCAGAGGTTCATTCAGATTTTTCCTTGTTGTGAGACCAACTCGCACAGGATTCGAGCAATGACGGTCGCATAAGAGGCGCAATCACAAGTTTTTCGGAATAGAAATTCAAGGCTTAATGAAAAAAAGATTTGATCGGAAACTCTAAACTTTACAGAATAATTGACCACGTGTTAAGTACAGTGTATTGACGTTCCTAGATTTATATACGAGGGTTATTTTTAAAGTAAGGCCTATTTGCGCCTTATTTCCCCTAGTTCGCGCGTGCGCCGCAATGAGTCTCTGCGTCACAGACCAGTATCCTTTGCGAATACACATGCGTCGTTTCCAGCTCTGTAGCAGTCATGTAAGATTCGCTGTGCGTCTTTAAAATTTTAAGGTAATTGAATCGCCCGCAAGTGTGAGATACGGTCTGTTATCCGTTTTTTTGAGTGCAAGAAACATGTCGGCTGCAGACATTCATCGCCAGATAACAGAAGTTTATGACACAGAAGAAACGTTTGACAGCAAAGCTGTCTCGAAAATGTGTCAGGAAGTTTAAAGATGAGCGAACAAACGTTCATGACGAAGAGCGCTCAGGCCGGCCCTCAGTAATCACTGATGATTTGATGCAAGCAGTTGAAACAAAAATTCGTGAGAACAGGAGATTCACGCTAACCACTCTTTCATTGGAATTGCCCTACGTTTCTCGGTCGGTGGTGTACAAAATTGTGACCGAAGACCTCAACTTTAAGAAATTGTGTTCTCGGTGGGTACCCAGACTACTCACAGCGGAACACAAAGCAAACACAGTCTTGGCGGGAAGCATTTAAGTGACAACGAAAAAGTGAAAGCGGCCGTGAACTCTTGGCTGTCCAACCAGGCGGCAGACTTCTTTGAAGAGAGAGAGGGTTTTCAAAACTTACTTCTAAGGTATGACAAGTGCATCAATTAACTCGGCAATTATGTAGAAAAATAGGCAAAAGAGTATGTACAATCCTAAAATAAAGGTTTTTTGAAACAAAATATTGTCGTTATTTTTTTTAAAAAAAAAATGGACCTTACTTAAAAAACAGCCCTCGTAATTATACCTAGTATTTTTCTTATTTTTCAAAAAATGTGTCATTTCATAAGTCACCTTGTTTGTACCATTAATTAATTAATAAAAACTTTTTCTGTCAGTTTAATATTTAACTTGCAGTTAATATTTATTAAATTTTTGTGCGTTGTATCCCTAAGACATCATTGTGGTGACAGGATTTCTGGAAGATTTTTGAATTACACGTCTTAGTAAATCATTTGTGTCGGAAACGGAGTAATGAATCCCCCTTTTCTTCCAGAATTACTTGAAAAAATACGCTTATAGGAATGCGGAGACAAAGGATCTGTGGGTGGAACTGGACAATGCTACCCAACTGGTGAGTGAAATCCGCTTTTCTTAAACCATAAAACTACAAATGATTTTCATTACGTGTCATTGCGAAAAGCAACGATGTATTATTTACCTGAAGAATAACGAACAATGTTATTTAAATTTTACCGTAATGTTGAGCGAGTGTCGTTTAGTGTCTGTCCCTTAACATTAGTTGCCTATTAAAAATACGTAGTACGTAACTATTTACAAAATTCTAAATAACTCAAAGGTCTAGCAACTTCAGACTTTAAAATTTATTAATGTTAACATAAAATAGATTAAAAACTTAAAACTAAACAGTAAGGAAACATTAAATAAAAGGAAGCTGTAATCAAATTAGTGCGTTCTCACATTACGTACCGCTTGAATCATGCTAAAACACCGCCTTCACTGCCACAATAATTCCCCCACGCTGATAAGCAAATCATGGCGTCTTCATGTAATGTTGGCAATAACCGAAGCAGTAGGAAGAGATACAGCTTTATACGAAATTACGTAAATTAACCCTTAACTTCACACTGTTGCATTTCTGCAACAAATGATTTATCTTAATTTAACAGACTCAATATTTTTTTTAAAATTACCTACAAATCACTTATCTGAGAAAAAAAAGATTACTGCAACGAAATACATGCTAATTTTGACATTAGATGAAAGTACATTTTTTCCAGAAATCACAATTATAAAAATTTCTGATGCCTCAAGAACTGTGTTTTTGCTATAAAAAGAATCCATTATATTTTATGCTTCCTCTTGTTTATTGACGAAATAAATTACCAGGTAAGAAATTTAGACATTTTATGATGAATATAAATGAATCATATTAAAAAAAGTTTTGTAATTTACAGCACTACTGCGCAATATTGGACCTGCAACAAACAAAAAATGACTGAAATTCAATTTAAAACTGCTTAATTTTTTCTTCATATTTTTCCCTTTTATTATTACTTGAGAACTAGCTGATATAATTTTTTCATAGAAATTTAAAAAATTGCGAAGTTAAGGGTTAGTTGCTGAACAAGCTTCAAGATCTGCTTATCTTCAGTGGCGGAAATGCGTCACAGAGGAAATTTCAGGAGACAGAACATTGAAGGTACATTTCCCACTCGTTTTCGCTTAATGCTTTTCTCTTACTGAAATTTTTGAATGAAGTTTCATTTTTTATTCATCTCTAATTTGAATCTTCGCACGCGCTTTCCATAGAAAGTTATGTATATCTTTTCTTTTTCTCAAGTAAATGATTAAAAAATTTTAGTGAAGCCAGAAATCATCTTTACGTATCAATAGAATTATTTAATATGTTTTCCTTTAATACCTGTATATAAAGAAATGCTTGAAAAATTAGCAATCATCTCCACAACTTTAAAAAAAAATAAGTAAGAATCAATGCTGTAAGGACTCTATCACAAATGAATATTTGTGTATTTTTCCTTAAATCTTCGAGCGCTTCCGATTAGAAAAAATTTTTTTTTGGTAAAATATTTTTAGGGACCCAAAAAAATCATTTTTAAGTTAAAAGTAAAATTTTCCCTAACTTTTAAAAGAATCTAAAAAGGCCCCCCATTCCCCCCCAAAATGGTAGATAAGAGAAAAAAAAACCCCCTTTCCAATATTGACTTTCATGAAGGGTTAACTTTTTTTAAAAAAAATTTTAAAAAAAGATTCAAGCCCCTTAAAAGGGACAATTTTTTGGTCCAAAGGTGTAGCTAACAGCCCCAAACGGAACAAAGGAGGGGAAGTGAAATTTTTTTAACTTTTTAAACCCTTTTGGTTGTAAAATAAAAATTTGGGAAAAAGGGGAAAACAACGTGATGGAGTAGGTTTCTGATTGCAGGAAGTGAGTTTAAGGCGGACATCTATCGACGAATGTAGTCTATGGGGTTACTATTTAATCGAACGTCTTGGAACAGCCTGTGAAAGTTTTGAAAGGGGGGAAAAAGATATCGGTTTCCATGACAAGCCGTTTCCGTCTGCCTGAAACCAAGGCAACTTTAACAAAATCCTTGGGGGTAAGAAACCCCACCATACAGTCCTGATTTGTCACCCTGTGACTTCTAGGCCTTAAAGCCACTTAAGAAAGTATGACGTTTTTATTTGAACGATGAAGTAAAGGAATCTGGGAAGGACTTTCTCAAGAATCAGCCTCGTTCTTTCTAGAGTGAAGAAATAGACCTGCTGCCGAAACGCTTGGACCTGTGTTACAACCCCCATTGCAATTTTTTTTTTTTTTCTTTCAATAAAATCCTTCTATTCATTGAACTTTTACACTTTTCACCTTATATTTTCATTCTTACATTAACTAATGCAAAATTCTGTTCTGTGTGTGTGGATTCTTTCAGTTATCGAAATGAAGAAGAAATTCTACAAGAACATGTTTCTGTTTCAGGATATAAATGTGTCTTCCCTAATGGACACGTGGACGCGACAAATGGGATTTCCCTTCGTGGAGCTGCGACGAAATGGGTCCAGCCTCACCGCTACCCAGCGCTGGTTCTCCAGAAATGTGAACGAGTCCAGAGAAGAGCAGGTGGCGCTTTTACAGAGATACAAGTATGTACCTCTTAATTTTTATGCTTTCTACTTTACTTAAGATCATGATTTATTGTATATCGCAGTACTTCTCAAACTTTCAATATTTTCGACCCAATACTCAATCATAATTTTCATTGTCCCCCTCCATACAATAGCAATGTATTGAATTCAATAACAATATACTTTGACACTAAAGCTACAATACGACTTTAACCTCTTAAGTCCCCAGGCGTTTAAAAGCGTCTCGCTCAGTTAGTGCATTATTTGCTCGAGACGTTTATATACGTCTTTTCGAAGTACGATCTTTTCTGTACACTGCTATCCATAAAATTATTTCTAAGGCTTTGGAATTGAATAAAATGATCGTGACGTTGTTTGCGAAGGATTTACATATTTCAGAGAATTTGCTTATTTATTTCTTTTCTTCCCCCAATACACCACATACGCGCCCTTACGTGGAAAACGGTGGCATTGGGGAGCGAATCGCGTAACTTTTAATCGGTAGTTAAGGGATTAATTATAAACCGTAAAAAAAATTATCAAGATACATGTTAAATTGTGTGTATAGTTTTATATGTGTCTAACCCATGGAGTCAATGATATTTATTAAACTTGTTCTTAGCCTAGAATTCTTAAATTAGTTATCAAATACATTGTGCGGTACTGATACATTTACAAGTGAATTACATCAGTGTAAATGTGTATTTTAGATTTTATTACGTTAGAATGTATTTTGTTTTGTTGTTTTTGTTTTCGACTTTTCAACACTCTCGCGCTCCCCTTGTAGTGTTATCATGCCCCCTAGGGGGCACACCCACAGTTGAGAAACGCTGTTATATCGAATACGTTTAACAGCATTCTTAGCCAAATGGGTAAATAAATGGTAACCGACATGGACAACTTATTCATGTTTCTCAACCACAAAAATGTTTGAATTCAAAATGAAGGTACTTTTTTATATACAGGTTTTTTTTATAAAAAATCGTTCGAATTTTTTTCACTTAAGTTTTCAATCGAAAATGATGAAAAAAAATAATAATGAAGAAATAACTTATAAATGCTCGCATCAAAAACAATTGTAGTCTTGCGCTATTTCATTTGAGATATTTTTAGCTATATGGTGGTAAATTAAAATGTATAAAAACAAAATTTTTAACCTATGGCACTTCTCATGAACATCAGCAAGAAAAAAGCGTTGAGTAATCTCAGAAAAAATAGTTCAAGATTATGTAATTTTATATATATTTCCACAATATTGAAAAGGTTCGTTGTTTTATGTAACTCTTATTTCATTGTTTAAACCTCAGTTTATAAAGGTTATGTGTACAATTTAAAATGCTTTTGTTATTAATGTAAGTTCTTTTATATTGCATAAAACATTTCCCCTGTGTTCAATTCACAAATGTTTGTTTAATTCGTTTTATTTCACCCAAGTGTTGTCTTTTGCAGCTTCGTCTGGCAAATTCCTCTGAGCTTCAAAAATCTGGCGACAGGAAATGAACACACGTTGTGGCTCAAGAACAAAACTGGTACGCAACTTCATTACATTTCTCACTGTGTATGTTAGTTTTCCGAAAACTGGCGACATACTCGGTGCGTTAAAGTGTAGAATAGGTGGTCAGTTGGCGAAGGCAATTTTTTGGCGACAGGTACGATCGCCGAAATATCGATATGTATCAATAGTTTTTACATATACGAGAGATTCAAAATAACATTTTCCAAGAAAAAACCAGTACTATGGAGAGGAGAATTACGAATAATATTTTTAAAGCTATCAATAATGAATTAGAATAACATTCTATATAACGTGTTATTTTTTTGACAATTAAAAGGAAATGCTGAGTTAAAAAATTAAACAAAAAAGGCTTACCTTCTCTTTAACAAGGATTTCCTTGAAGGGTGAGTAACTCCTGCTTTGACATCGAGTAAATTTAAAAACAAGGAATTTGGATTTTTGTATTTGTGCGTTTTCTGCCACATTTACACCGCAAGGTAAGAATCGAATTCATTCTCGCAAACCCACATATTTCTCAACATCAAAATCTGAATCATACTTACGATGAGCATTCATTCCTGTCTTTCGTCACATTCCCTAATATAATCCATCATAATCCCTAATATTTTAACCAAAGGCATAGCATTCTTGCATACCGTGCATTCGACAATTGCAGCTATCAATCCTTTTTCCAAACACCATTGTATCGCATTTTAAATTTAATTGCTCATTTTAGATAACGAATAACAATTCGTACAAAGAACACGTGACCTTACAGGAATAACACTGCGTTTCAATATACAAAGGTTACCAAATTAAACAGTCAGCCAGAATGAATTCGTTACCTCACAATGAAATCTAGATAAACATCGCCGATTCAAACTGCCCATCTGTTTTACACTCTAGTCCAGGGGTACTCAAACTTTTTTTCTGCTGGGCCGCATATATGTGTCAGCTATTTCACGCGGACCGCAACATGAGGATAAATGGGGGAGGGGGAATGCTTTAAGACCAAGATAACATTGGAAATTTAAAACGTGGAAAATTGATCGAAATATTATAATTCCTGCTTTGCTTTTTTAACTATATTGAATTTCTTATATTTTTTATTTTTGTCACTACCACTACATTAGAAGCATTTAAGAAACCCTCCTTCACATTTTCTGCATCAGTAAACGGTTTCATATGATTACCACTGTTGTCTGTTATGACTAACCGTAACCGTTCGAAATAGAAAAATAATATCTATTGGAACTCGTACGACATCGACAGCAAAAGCAAAATTGATATGTTTGATTTCTTGACAAAAAATATATCCCAACAAGTTTTTAATACAATATTCTTAAATAAATTTCTCAAAGGAACTGTCCATAACCGGGGCAACTTAAAAAGGTTCAGTGGGTATCGCTGCTCTACCTGTTCGATGAATGAAAGCAGGCAGTTTTGTATTGATTGTATGTCAATATAATTGCTTAGAAATTTAGACAATGTTAATTGAATTCTAAAAACTGTGTTTTCCAAAAAGAGCGATTGATAGCATGATGTGAGAAAATATTCATACGATTTAAAACTGAAAAGAAATCGGTAGCATAGAGAAATAGTTTCAAGTCTTTTCGTTAAGAAATCGATCTATTTTTTTATTTATTTATTTTGAGAAAATTAAACTTTCCGAAAATGACAATGAAAAATGTATACTTTCCTAAAGTCTTGACCCTCTTTTCTAATCTAAGGAATAATTTGAAGCACATTCTGTGACTTGAGGGGAACAACTGAAAGATGAAATAAAGCATATTTTTATCCATACTCCTGATTTCGAGTATTGAAATGTTTAACATGCTTTTTGCGTATTATTTTAGTCTAATTATTGTTCTCTATGCTTCCTGAGATAATCACTGTTTCATTTCAGCCACATTCGAGATCAATGCCATGAAGGACGACGTGGTTAAATTTAATCCCGGATTCATCGGATTTTATGTAGTCAAATACGATGACGCGGACTGGAAGAGACTAGCGAAAAAACTGATCGAAAACCACGAAGTAAGTTTGTATTTTTCCCTTCAACTCCGATAATCTTGGGAGTCGATTTTTATTCGAAATTTGTTTTATTTGTGTGATAAATGACCGCTGTACTTCCGTATTTTTTCCTCCAGGTTCTGTCGGTGAGTGACCGATACAACTTGTTGCACGACGCCTTCGCTTTAGCTGAGACAGATCGCCTCCCTTACTCTGTGGCCCTCGATCTCACGCGGTACCTGTCACGTGAGAGGGATCCCCTGCCCTGGAACCTCTTCAGGGACCACGTGCTGCACTTCGAACACTATCTCGATGCCAATTCCCCCGCCCTCTCTCTTCTTAAGGTGAGCCATTGCCTTTCAATTACCAGTTGTGGGTCGCTGACGTTGTTTGGGAAACATGTAACATGTGTGCCTAGTTGTTGTTTCTTTCAGATTTAAAAGTTTGTATATTAAAAAAAGACGCTGTGCGTAGATTGGCATGGAATTGTTAGCACTACATTACATTTAATCTTCTAGGTATATTTAAAAAGAGCTCTTCTTAAGTAATCGGTCTTAAGCAACTTGAATGTATTTTAAAGCTTGCTTAAATTGAAATTTTAGTAAAATAAAGATAGGATTCTTCATTAATCATTAAAGGAAAACGCACATCATCTTCGTTATTAAACATTTTTCTCCCGCCCCCGAAGCAATTCCCAGCAGAATATAAATGATCGCAATTCACTAGATTCTCCCCAAAGCCTAATATTTCTCCTTTCATTATGAAAGAAATTGTCTCTTCTTTCAAATGGGCTGCATTTTGGCAGAAAAGCCTTTACAGACACGGCAAATCCCCAAGTACCATCTAGTGGCGGGCTCCCACTACCAGATTTTTGACGCTTGAGTTTGTTCAATTCAAGCCCTCATCAGATACTAAATATTAACTTGAATTTTTTTTCTGCCACGGGTACCAGAGCCAAACTGATACTCAAAGATTTTTCACTCGCCACATAATCATGTGACATGTGTGCCTAACGATTTTCACATCCAGAAAACCTATCGACTTCTATCGGGATCGAATCCGCAAACTTATGCTTAGAGGTGGACATGTGGTCGCAGTAGTCTAGTGGTCAAGGTAACGAACTTGTGGCCGACGTGTCATGAGTGCGAGCCTAGTACCGCTGAAAACCCGCCGTGTTGGGGAGCAACGCACGAAAAATCTGCCAGAGTAAAACGTCCTCCCTTTGGCGTGGTATGGTAGTTAAGAGAGGTGTGCCAGCTTAGGTGTCATCCTCGTCACTTGACCATGATTCAAAATGACGAGGTCCGTCGCCAAAAGCCCTCGAGTAGCTGAACAGTACGGCGCAAACATTCACTCGTTCAGGAGGTGGACATGCAACCTCCTACCCACCGAGCCGACTGAAAGTAATGATTAATTCTTAGGACTTATTGTCAATAATCAGAAAGTAAGGTCAGGACAAATGCTCAATTTAAATGAAAAGTTTTTCTTTTTTCTTACAAAATAATAATAATATGTCCGATTTAAAATGTTTAATATTTGAAAATCGTATAATGTATTGAAAGGCAATAATTATCCTTAAATGTTTTTTAAGCAAAATGCTTTGAAACTGTAAAACGAAATATATTGTTTCTCTAGTATATTTTTTGTCAAGTTCTCTAGATGTCAATTTCAATCAAACGGCAAGCAGCTGAACGTTGTTTCCCCATGTTTTAAATAGTGATCAAGTTCACGGATTGCTGAAAATGAAGGAATAAAGAAACTAAAAGGTCGTGGAAAATTTATGTCAAGAATTACAAAAACTTTGAAGTATGCGGATTAACATGTTGCATCGAAACATTTATTCTAAGCATTACAGAGAGATAAATTATTTTGTTATGAATTGAAACATTCTGTACAATCTGTAAGATAGAACATGTATAGGATCGCAAGCACCTGTGTGGGGGAACTTGAGAACAGAATTATTTTATTTTTAGAATTAAAAGAAAGAAAATCACACACACACAATGGCGCGTTGGTGAACAGATAGTTAAATTCTTCATCTTCTCTCTTACACACACAAATACCGAGACAGAAAATTGAGAGAAATCTTTAATAGACAAAAAATAACTTTAAAAAAAACAGATTAAACATAACATACTTCATTTAGCTGTTAAGGGCTGTTAGCTGTGTTCTATAATGCTCATTTTCAAAAAATAAATCAAAAGAATCGAGTGTTATTTTATTCCTTGTATGCTTCAACGTCGAATGAACCTACTTAGCACGATATCATTAATACTTTATTTCTTTTTTATTCCTATTTTTTCTCTTCTTTCTGATCAATTCAAAATTTTCCCCATTTCGCTTGGTTTAATCATTCGTTTTATTTTACGCAAAGTTATTAATACACAAACAATTTTGTTTTCTATTGGTAATTCCGTTATCCACGATTTTATTCAATACAAAAAAATTTTTCAAAACCATTTATTATTATTTTATTTTCCTTTCTTGCTCAAATTTCTTTTTTCCGTTCTGAAACGTTAAATCCACTTTTTGTTATAACTTTTTGAAAACTATTCTTGAAAGATTTTTTTCGCAGGACTTAATTTTAAGTTTCTTACGCTCATCGTTGGTTTTCTCCCATACATTTAAGCTAATAAGAGACTGAATTTTTGTTTCGTTTTCTGTGTGTATCTTTCAAAGTTAGACTTTGAAAAGAAAAATGTGTTCTTAAAAAATTGAATTTTCTTTTGTTTTTAGTTTCTTACATATTCATGAGGGTTATGATCCTGTAAAAACCAAACAATTTCCATCTTCTAGGGAGCCCTACGATTCTTAGAAACTCGAATTATCTCCCTTCTTCCCACGCCATTCCTCGCGATATTTCCCTGCTTTCAACCCTCTTCCATGTCAATCTGCCTCGTTTTACATAAACATACATTATAACTATTATTTGCCTGACACATTTGAGTTCTAAAATATTAACGAAAACTTGGAAGAGCTCTGTGCAGTCAGCGTCGAGCTTAGAGCGTCTAGCCAATCAGAGCTTCATCTCGGGCCAATGAAGTCTCTGATTGGCTAGACGCTCAACGCTCGACGCTGACAGTCTTGGTGTGAATGCAGCTTAAATCTCAAGTGAAAGATCAACTCATAATTAATTGAGGAGAAGCGAAATTGTGTTTTAGAAAGTAAATCAATGTAATAATCTACATTTTGTGTATTTCAATGTCTCATGTTTTTAAAAAAAATATACACATTTAATTTTTACAGAAATATGTAGCTAACCTGACATCTGACTTGTATAACGAATACGTGGCAGCTGTTGACGATAAAAGGTTGGACATTGTTTATTTTGTTTATTAAAATGTTTTCTGAGTGTACTTTCGATTACTTATATATCATTTTCTCTTTTTGTAGTATCTTCAGAAAACTGGATACCAAGACGGGAAGTTGTTCCTTCAGCTACTCCGATCTGTAAGTTTGTTGTCAAATTAAAATATATCTGAAGTATACTACATAACAAGATCTAAAACATACGAATACGTTTTTGTTTGGATTCTAGTGAAATATTAAGAGCACATGACCTATACGAGAACATTTTTCTTGTGTATTATCTGAATTTAAAAAATTTAAAATCTAATCGAGATGAGAAGAAGTGAATTTTGTATTCTTATACAGGAGAGTGCTTGTCAGAATTTGTAGAAGTTTCAAAATGTTCCTTAAATTTTTAATTAAAGTAAGGTATCCGACTATGTTCGGAACCGTGATTTTACAAAAGCGTATAAATGGATAATACGTATGATATTTAGTGTCACTTAGATTAGAAAACGTATATAAAATTGTTTTAAGAATATTATTACAATAAAAAATTATTTAAATACATTTTGACAAAAAATGAACATAGAATAACCCATTTTCTAAACATTCTCCTTTTATGAAAAATGCTTCTATTATAATAATATTTTGCATTTATATATAATTCAGACCTCTGTACAGAGATGAACTAGAATTTTTGAAATATATACCTTAGAAGTGGATTTATCCATATTTTACTTCAACAGAGGGGAGAAATTTTAAGAAAAAACGCCGATAATTATTTCAATTGGTGATAACACTGAAAATAATGGGAATTATTCAAGGATTCTAGTTCAGACTCTCTGGAGAAGTCTTTACATTATATAAGCAAAATATTATTATTATAGAAACATTTTTTGTAAAAGGAGAATGTTTAGAAAAAAGGTTATTCTAAGTCAATTTTTTGCCAAAATATTGTATTTAAACAATTTTTCTTGTCATAATGTCCTTAAAGAAATTTTATACATGTATTCTAATATAAGTGACACTAAATATCATGAAAATTATCCATTTATGCGCTTTTTTAAAATCATGGTTCCGAACGTAGTCGGATACCTTAAACTCGTTTTCCTCTTTTGGTTGCGGGAAGTCTATTCTAGAATAGATGGTTATTTTTGAGAAACAAAACAAGAAACAAGAATCATTTTTATTTATGTTTAATGCATTGCAATGGAAAAATTTTTCTAAGGAATATTTTTATCTGCGAAATAGGTAATGGAATTGATTCTACATCAAATGAATATTTTTTGGCAGGAATCTGGAATCTGTGTTGATGGATCTCGCTTGCCGATCGCACAATGAGCATTGCCTAGACACCCTGCACCAGGACCTGCAGCTCTGGCTCCTGGGACAAAAGTATGCACGAAATTTTTTCTCTTCAATAATGGTCTTCTTATTTACATCAGCATTTTTAGCACAGCGTTGGATGTACAGTAGAACGGCGCTTATCCTAACGTTTATTATCCGGAGCGTCAAATATCCCAACCAGTTTTTTTTTTTTTTGTCAACTGCATGTATTGTATATGAATACGTTTTCGAACAGTGAAAGGCTGAACAGTTGTTTCGCGTTGTAGTGTCCCAGCCGATGGGGAGACCCGTTCTCCACTATTCACGCGACCAATGTCTGTGGGAAAAAACGAAGAACTACTAAATTCAGTCATACTAAAATCCGTTTATTAAGATCTTAGTTTAAACACAATACAACAACAATCCTAATCTAAGAGGAGGAGGATCAAGAATGAGAAGACGCAACACGTATTACTAATCAATAGCGCAATTAACCACTGTGAATCTATCTTTATAGATTAAATCCTATCTCAATAGTAAACGCCTTATACTTAAAGTTTAATTGATCAAGCTTACCGCTATATCCTAGGTAAAAAGCTACGGTCCTTAAAACTTCCATTCCAGCTTTAATCTGGCTGGTTCTTGCTTAGGCTATGCTCCGTTGGTCTCGGACCCATTTTTGGTTTATCTGCACCGGCACTGCTAGGCTAATTCCCAGAATTAAGATTCCTCTTCTAGACTATATCTCCTTTCATTAGCGACTACTTCTCTACTTAGCGACTTCACTTTGCCACTCACGAATGCTAAACTTCCAATATATATATATGATTCCTAATTTACATATACACGTTCTCTTCTTGAGTTGGTTGGAAAGAATTGCCATTCTGGCCCCAAAGAATCCCAAAAGGTAAATTAATGGAAATCGTGATAAAAGCCCCGTCACAGCGTGAGGCCAAAAGTGACGGGAAAACCCAAGGTCAGGGATATTTGGGGAATTTTAGCTGTGTGATTTGGTAAACATCTGCGCGGAATATTTGGTCAGTTTGGTTTGGTTTTTAGGTCACCGGATTAAACTCGAGGATAAAGAGGCCGACCGTTACCATCCCGAGACCGTGGAGAGGGCAGAGAGAGAAGATGGTTTGAAAACTTCGCTGAGAATGGAGGCAATCTTCTCCCTCACAAACAACAGAATTCGAACTCTAACAAACTAAGCAATACATTTTATAACTTCAACATATATATTATAATTAAAGCTGCGACGCAAATAAACCAAATATTTAAATTAATAAATATCGCAATACCATTATTTTTCTCAAACGTCACACTAGGCATTTTTTAATTTTTGATATTAAACGCCTTATCACACACGTACATCTCGGAACAACTCGAGTCTCTTTAGAACAACCATTTCAAGTAGCTGTGAGAGTGAAGGGTTTCCGTAAACAAAACGATAAGCTCTAACGTCAGCCGCGTCCTATCTTCACATTGAAAAATTACTCGCCGATCTTTCTGCTTTGGAAAACGAATATCCAATATTATTTCTTTTAACCCGCTTTCGCTTTTGTTGACGGTCGTAAACAGAAATAGAACATCATTCTGTTCAAAAGATTATACGCCATTTCTGATGCATTTAACGAAGCCGATGCTTCCAATTTTACCGCCATCTTTTTATGACGTAGGAGCCGAAGAACCCCATTGGCTGGAATTTCAATCAATTCTTTCAGTTCACTCGAAAAATTGTTCGAAGCAGTTGTTATGGCAATTGGGCAAAAATCGCTCCAAAGGGTTGCTTGAAAAGAAAATTACTCCAAATAGGTTTCCGAGTGATAAGCCTTAGAAAATGCCATAAATAACTCTTGTTTCGAATTTTCTGTTGTTTTGAGGTTGAGCGTCAAAGACTACCCCCTTGATGCAATCGTAATGCGAAATCCTGATTTCTATGTTTTACAGCCTGACTTCTGATTTGCACTTCGTACTGGATGTGTCCATCTCTCACTTCGGCAATGACACTCTCTGGACGTATCTCTTCGATGAGATGTGTGCCAACGAGACTGCTCGGAGACAAGAAGCTTTGCTAGCGGAGGGGCTCACCAGCTTCACGACACCCGCCCTCATCACCAAGTGAGTCACCTTTTGTATCCACCTTCACGTTCTTTAAAAAAAAATCCGTTATTTCTTTAGAGAATATGGATTTGTTCACTGTAGAAAGTTGAATAAAGCTTTTTTTTCCATCCAGAACCATTGATGCGATGGCTTTTGACCCTCGCATTGATATGGAGCTTTCCAAGTTCATGTTCCTGCGTCTCGCCAACAAACCGAATGCAGTGCAGCACTTGTGGAACTACGTCATTCAACACTGGAAGCCACTCATGAACAGGTAAATAGTCTTTCATCTTTTATTCGAAAAAAGAATGGAATTTTTTTTATTCAACTCATTTGCATTTTCTTTTGACAAACAGTAGAGAGACGCAAGAACTGTTGCATAAGTTCAACAATAATCCTTTGCAGTCGACAATCTATTCCAAAAAGGCATTTCATACCGAATGCATTTGTTTATCTAAAAATTCAAAGCGATTTTTAAGTTTCCTGAATCTGTTCGCCCATTTTACTTTGTAGTTTTAAGGCTGTTTATTTTAACATATTTTTCTTCATAATGCCAAGGAATAATTCTAAACTAAAAAACTGAGTACCTTACAAAAATCGCGAGAATGGCACTCATATAAGTTATTTCATGACCTGAAGATATCAGTTATATGAGTATTTGAGAAACATTCGGCCGATATTTTTGTATATATTTCGTCCCTTTCAATGAGCAAGATCGTTGCTTGATATTTAAAGTCAAAAATGGATGTTAAAATGCATTATTATTGACAAACTAATGGAGTGTGGCAAACACCAAGTAAAAGAATTTGATTCTGTAAAGCATTTCTATAAAAAAAATGCCTTATCGTGCTATAGCATTCTGAAAACAGCAGAACAGTCTTTGGAGTAGGTGTGAAATGTAGGTTAAAAAAAATAAAATGATGAGTTTTCTTTTTTTTTTCTAGATTGGATGCCCAACATGATCCAGCGATTGGAATATCTGTATTCTGTGATAAGTTGAAGACTACGGAATACCTAGGAGATGTGAGTATCTCTCCTTTGCTTTGTTTAAAAACATAATATTCTTATTTTGAGGATTAGTTCTTACACAGAAAATCTTACTGCTTTGTGTGTTGTTCAAGCTTTTCTACGGTGTTCTCATTCAGACCGTTCCAATTTCACTGCTTCATTTCTCCATTAGTAAACATTTTTCTCTTTGTCCATGCATTTTATAGAATGTATACTTAAGTAATTAAGTAATTAGATTAGGTTTTTTTATTAAACTGTACGCCAAGTGTATCATAAACTAGAAAACTGTGGCTTTCATATTCCTAAAAAAATGTTCTACAAAATTTGAGTTCTAAACTGCAGAAATATGCTAGAAGACTCAAAATTTTGTTACCTTATTTTTAGTTGTTTTCTTGTTTTTTTTTAATTACGTATCTTTCTATATAGCGGATTATATCTTTCTATCCATTAAAAAAATTGAAGAAAATAACTCGCACAGTAGCAGCACTTCTAGTTCTGACTCAGAAACAATACAAAATAAAAATACCGATACTAAAAAAAAAAATTTTTTTTACATAATAAAGTTCTCTGAGAAAGAATAATTTTATTATATTTTATATTTTTTAAATTGCTGATTCAGGTTTCAAAATTATTTTAATTTTTCTTGATTAAATCAAGTGTGATAAATATGAAAGTTTGCTAAGTTGTGAAATTTTCTTAAATGATAGTAACTAAAATAACTTAAAGAAGGTGCAAGTAGTAAATTTTTAAGTAAAAATTACTGTTCTAAATATTTTTGTAAAACAGCGTAGCTTCACATTTTTCAAAGTTTCTTTTAATGAATATAATTTTTTCCCCAAGTAACTATTTTTCTAATTGCTTTGGAATATTCTGATCAGCTATTCTAAAACCAGGGAGCTCATCTAAAAGTGAGTTTTAGAGGTTTGTTGCAAAAATGTTAAAGTATCTAAAAGTTAATTTTGATTTTTAAAATTTAGACACAAAAATTTTTCAAAAATTGAAAATTTTTAATTACGATGATTTTTTCTTTAAAAAATTTTCCTTATTTAAAAAAAATTTTTAAATTCCTTTCCAAGGTCCTCTTTTTAAAAAAAATTCTAGGGTTTTCCCCCCAAAAAATTTTCCCCATTTTTGAAAATTCCTTTGTTTTTTAATATTTTTTTAAATTTTTTTTTATTAATAATTTTTTGAACTGTTAAAACCAATTCAGTTTACGGTTCCTAAGGGCTCGTATTTTAAACTTTTTTTTTTTTTTTAATTTAAAAAATTTTTTCTGGACAAAATTTTTTTGTCACAAAAAAACAATTTTTAAAATGTATAAATTGAAAAGGGTTTTAATTATAGTAAGCCTTTTTTTTTTTTTTTTTTTGGGTTTTAAATTAAAAAAATATAAGAAAGGAAAATTTTTAAAAAATTTGCATTTTTTAAATTTTTTAAAAAATTATTTTGTTATAGTGTAAAAGACTCCCATTTTAAAATTTGCTCTCCCAAAAATGCAGGGAAAATTTATTTTTATTTTGGGTTAACCTTGTTTTATTTTCCCCCTGCTCTTTGGGACAAAATTTCCTGCTTCCCCACGGCTAAAAAATTTGTGTTAATGTTAAATTTCAATTTCATTAAAAAATCAATCCATGGAAATTTTTTGTTTTAATTTATTCTTTTTTTCCGTTCCCCCTTACCGAATAACCCCAAAGGTTTCCGAAACCCGAGGAAAATCCAAATATGAAGGTTAATAGAAGTTACGGGGTAAAGGAAATGCCATTAAAGTTAAATGTGAAATACTTTCCCCATTAAAATTATATCCATAAAAAAATTCATTCTTGGGGTTTCAAAAAATTAGAACTTTTTTTGGTATTTCTCTTTTCCAACCTATTTTCAAAGCACATTTTCTAAAAATAATTGGAAATCTTGCTGCATTTTAGTTGTTCTGCAAGGAAAAATTTCGTATGTGGAATTTTAATTTCAGTTTTGTTGTGATCCGTTAAAATTGTTGTAATTTTAAGCAAATTTTCTTTCGGAAATGTGAATTTTAATGTATTTAGTGTGTAATAAAATGTATTTATTTATAATTATTATATTGCTTTTCTTGTATAAATATTCAACTTTGAAAAAAACTTACGGGGACAGTATTTTTAATCTTCACATGTACACAAATATGTGGATTCTTTTCATGCGAATGAATATTGTTTTTTAAAAGAAGCTTATTTACCCTCGTTAACCCTGTTTAGATATATGGTATTCATCAGTTCATCTGAAAAAATTGATATCAATTTCACATATCATAACTTCGAATATATATACAGAACGAAATTGGCTTGAAGAATATAAGAAATAGTCAAATATATATATGTTTAAAGAGTTACTTCCAAAAAGAAGCCGAATGAGCGTTTCATTCCCGAGCGTGACGTTCAGTCAAGTTCACTCTCTAGCAAAACGTGCCGATAGAAGTTATCACTTCAAAACTCGTTGATTAAAAAGGTACTTTTCTTTCCTTTTTTTTAAATTTTTCAATGTATATTTCAAAACCCCTAAAAATTCAGGAACAAACTATAAAAGTTTCAATTCAGTACTTAGAACCTATAGTAATTTCTAATAACTAAAATACTATTAGTTCTTATGCATTATATAATGAAAGCATTTATTTTCTGGATCAATGAACTGGCCAAAGAATTT
This sequence comes from Trichonephila inaurata madagascariensis, assembly GCA_019973955.1. Classification (NCBI taxonomy): domain Eukaryota; kingdom Metazoa; phylum Arthropoda; class Arachnida; order Araneae; family Nephilidae; genus Trichonephila; species Trichonephila inaurata. The sequence goes on along the minus strand of BMAV01014162.1, from coordinate 19,379 downwards.
CATCAATATTCAAATATCGTGTTTTGATTCACTAACATGCAAAGCTTTATTTTCACTTTGGAAAATTATACTAATGCATGTTACAGATTTAAATAAATTTTTCTGATACATTATATATTTGACCCTTTCGGCTCAAGTGTAGTATAGGCAGGGGGGAGGCCTTTCGGTCTGGCGATTTTTCTTTAAATTTAGAGATTTTTATCGAGATATTAAGGTGAGATAACGAATTCACACACACATTCTCACTTCCTGACACCTATCGCTAAATGAAATAGCTAGGCGACCGATTTTCGTCCCCAAAAAAATTAACCGGTCCCCCATACTCACTTTTACCAACTCTCTTTTTTTAGAAAAATTGAATTCAAAGATATTTTTAATTTTAAGGGTTTGAAAACTAGTTTAGTGTACTTTATTCATATAAAGTCCACAGAATCATGAACAGCTTGAATTCCTGAAAAGCATATTTTTGACTCTAATCAGTGTATCATTTTATTATAAAAATTAAAAGTAAGAAAAAAAATTCAAAATCACAAAAACGGGTCATTAACTTTTACTTTGAACTTTTACATTAACTTTGAATTTTAAAAATCCGATGAAAATGTGTTCGATTGCAAATTTGAACACTAACTCCATTTCACTTTAATTCATCTTCCATTTTCCTTTTTTTTTTTGCAGAATTTTTCAAATCTTGTACTCAAAGAAATTCTAATAAGACTTAAAGAAACAATATATTTTTTATTTATGACTCCTTAATAAAAGTTCACAGATTATTTCATGCGGCCTCGGCGAATCCTACTCTGCTGTTTGTGTAGTCAAAGACGGTGTAGTATTTTCCAATGAACACATCCCCCAAGATCCACAAAGGTCCGATGGGTTTGGGGATGTCGATACCCATGAAACCACTCAAACAGATTTGCTGTCCCATCTGAGCAACCTGCGCAAAAAAAAAAAAATTCAACACAAAAATCAGTACGAGAAACACTTCTACTCATAGCAAGATAAGGAAAAAGAACAAACTAATAAAGTTCGATTCGTTCGTTTTTATTTTGGAAGAGGCTGAGAATTTGTGGAGAAGATAAGCCTCGTTAATTCATCTAAAGACATCTCGTTTGTGAAAAATTTCAACTAGAATAAATTATAGTTAAAAATAACCCCTTTTTTTTTAAAAATTAATAAATGTTGTTCTTAATATTAAAAAAAATTAAACGGAAAATTAAGCTTTTTGGAAAAACATGGGCTGTATGTGCTTTGTACTAAATTTTTACATTAACTCAGCATTTCTGAACAGAACTAGTAAGAATTGATAAAGAGAACCCCCCACGCTTATACTCCAATGACATTAATTTTCTCTCTGAAAACTTTCTCTTATATTAAATTTTTTTTTTTAGTTCGATTATACTTTTAATTTTTTTTTTCTAATTTTTTTTTTCAAAGTTTGACTCAATAAAGGGCCTGTTTTCTTAGTTTTTAAAACCTTCATTTATCCTTGAGTTTGATATTTGGGGCCAGAATTATGTGGCTGCTGGAATTAGTGTTGCTCTTTTTAAAGGATATTAATTTGGATCTGAAGGGGTATTTATTCTCCGTTAACGGGGCCTCGTTGCTATAATGTTAATTTATATCAACACTTTTAAACGTTTGCTTTTAAAAATAAAAAAATATTGAGCGTTAGAACATAAATTATTTTTATTCACATGATGAGTCTTTTTTATTTCTATTTTCAGAAAAAATACGCACCCACCCTACCTTTTTTCACTTAAAGAACATTTTTTTTTTTTTTTTTCTTAATTTTTTTTTTAACCAGAAGCCTATTTAGTGGTTTTAGGGTTGTACCTTAATCTTTTAGTTGCTAAATCTGGAATTAGTCGCTAAATCTAGAAATGGCATATAGAATTAGTCGCTAAATCTGAAAATGGTTTATGGAAGTCGCCAAATCTAGAAACGATACAATGAATTAGTCGCCAAATCTCGTAAATCCTTAATTTTTAAAATTCTGATCAGGACAATGAAAAAAAAAAATTTTTGTATTGTCATGGGTCCTTGAAGTGTGCGAAATTTAAAAGTGGGTAAAAATCGAGTTCAAAGATTCCATTACATAGAAGTGAAACTTATAAAAACGTGTTAAAATGACATGCATTTTTGAGTGTTTGTCTAAAAAGATATTACGTGTACACTTATTTCAGAATTGTTTAATGTCGATGGCAATAGGAAAGATAGCGAGTGACATCACATGTAGGCTATAACAAATATTTGAGGTATTCATATTACATACATTACTAGAAGGAAAATTAATCAAAATAAAATGTTACTTTCCAATCCAATTATGACAGGTATTCATTACATTTAGCTAAAGAATTTTAGTTGAAATAGCTTAATTTCTGTCAATAGCTGATGGATTTAACTGAGCTGAAAATAATAGAAGTGTGTAATAAGCTTCTAATTAAAACTTTTTTTTTTCTAATAAAGATCTTTTTTACTTTACAAAGATATGATTCGGATTTTATACATAGATGAATATGTGTCTTTTAATCTTTCAAATTTTCTGGTAATATGATAAATGCTTTTGATGGACGGTTTGTCGTTTCGAAAACCATTCTCTAAAATCTTTAATGACAAATCTATCGTGGAAATCACAGGAATTTATATATGCATTCTCCAAAATGTTTCTCCAGATCTCTTAGTTAATTGTGTAAAACGATGGTAAAACCGATTTTAATACCCTCACGTGATAGGATTCTGTTCATAATAGAAATTGTGAAGTATTAAAGAAGCGTTGGTCAAATCTTAATCAGATATTTGAGAATTAATTGATGCACGATATCGTTCGAACTTACCACAATGACGTAATCTTTGCCTTCCAATTCGAAAGTTTTTCCTCCGATAGTAAAAGAAACTTTGGGAAGTTTGGGAATCAAATTGCAGTCGATAATGTACTAGGAAAAAAAAGACAAAATTATGATTATTTTTTGATAAAATTGTCATAAGAATTAGTTTACCAGTGCTTTTGATCGATGTTCTTAAAATCGCATTTGGAGAGCAACTCACCTCTCCCTGCATGAGGGGTGTGGCGCCGATTTCCTTGTTGAGTTGATCTATCTCGGCGAGAGGTCCGGCGATCAGGGAGGTTCCGGTGTCAGCGATGGCCTCGCAGCCCCCAGAGCAGTAGCTGGAAGTTTTGCCGTTCACGGAGACGCTAAAAAGACATGCAGGAAACACTACTTTATTTCCGTTAATTTTTCTGTGTTGGTTTTTTAAATTATTTCATTAATTTTGAACAAGTCCCTGGATTTTGATTTCCTATTTTCTAATGAATAATATAAAGTTAAAATTTAATGCATTTTGCTTAAGAAAAATTATGATATTTTTTCACTATGGACTAAATTTAATAGTCACATGATAATAATAATCACTTGTTTCCAGCCGATCAGTTCTAAATTCATGAGACGTCATAGTCACAAGATAAATGCAATCCCATGTTCCCAGTTAATCAGTTCATGCTCTTCGTTGTTGCCAACTTTTCTTTTTGTGGAAAATTTCTCTTAAAAAGTACATATTTATCAATAATAACTTAGATAGAAAACAAAATTCACTTGATTTAAAAGTGCACGTATGGTACATATTTTTTTTTTTGATTTAGAAAAACTTTTTTGAAGAATCTCAATATTTGAACAACTCTGTCCTATTATCAATTTTGAAATTTTATCTAAATTTTACATGTCTAAAATGTCAGTTTGTATTGAATTGAGTGTGAAAACCACGTGATTATATTTATCATGTGACTTCATGAATTCAGCCCATTACGAAAAGGATTATTTACTTATCATCTTCACAAGCAACTCTCATGAAGAAAAAAATGTCGCCATCCCGAATATTATAAAACGATGTCATACAATCTCAAAAGGGTCTAAATTTTTTTTTTACTTCTGAAAGTATGAAAAAATTCTAACTCATATTTATCATGAGCAAGAATGCTCGTTTGTTGATACAATATTAAATGAACAGTAAACAAATAAAAGTAATAAATAAAATCGATTACATTTATACTTAATCTGAATCAAAGCTGGCTGAGAAGGATAAATTTGTCATTAGCTCAAATGTGTCGGAGTAATTCTCACGAAATGTATTTTACTTCGGATTCGCAGGCTAAATAACTTCACGATACTTTACATGGTTCTTGAAGAAAACATTTTTAATCGATAATTTTAATTATATGAGATTTATGATAGTTTATATGCTGAGAATATTTCTTTTCGCCAGAGAAGTCTTCGCTCTACATAAACAAATTACATGAGTATCATCATAGGAAATGTCATAAAATCTGGTACTCTTCTGTTAGCTGGGCGCAAATGTTGCCAATTGTGTACCAAACGCTAGCCAAGTCGCCAAGCAAAGCGAATGACAAAACAGTCAACGGAATATAAAAGTCGAAAACCGTTCAACAGTACACAAATATTAATGAATTATAAACAAAACAATTTTACCCAAAAAGAATGCTTATAATTATTGGTTTTTCCAGAATACGGACGGAAATTGGTTCCAGAATTTTGCTCAAATGGATCACTTACTCCTCGTCTCCACATAAATTCAGCGAGGAATTCTCACCATTTTTCAAAACAAAAATTAAGAAGGAAGAAAGAAAGGAAAACGTGCTTTGTTTTGAATGAATTCGGAGAATAGGCACATAACCCCAAACAAACATTCCCCTTATGGTTGTAAGAAATTTAGTGGAATTCTACATTATTTGATGATTTTTTACTTGCTCCGGCTAATGGAAAAGTACCAAAATTTTATGTTGAATGGAGAAGAAATTCTATTGTTGTATTCACCGAAAATCTTCATTGCAGTTTTCAAGGAATATTTTCTTGAGTCTGAATACCAAAAAAGACACTGAGCTCTTGGGAACAAGATACTGACTACCATTCTCGTACTTTTTGAAATGATCGCAATTCTAAATAAGTTAAAATGGTACCTTCAGAAATCCAACGTCATGGTGTTTCGATGTGAATGATTAACACAGAAATTTTTTTTTTCCAGATCAAATTTTGCTTCAACACCCTTAGTGAATCATTCATAAGTTTTAAAAGTAGTCTTCAGTAACATTTAGACTGCAATATTTTTACTATGCAGAATTTCTGATATATGTTTACAAAATTTTCCTCTTTCTTCATACTCTTACGGAGCTCAGAGGAACTTCCAGAGAAGGGGGTGCCTACCTGTTCATGTGGAATTGCCAGTATCCCTTCTTGTCGACAGGCACATACGTGAAGTCGCCCTTGTAGTGCTTGGAGTCGGTGCCGCCGAAGATGATTTCTCCGCCAGCGCTGGCATTAGGGTTCCTGTGATAAGAAACACACACAAAAACGGTTTAATATACAACTAATCAAAAATCGTTTTTATTTTTAATTAAATTTCAAAAAGAATAAAAAACAGTGATATTTCGCTTCTTAACTGCTGAGACCTCTAATGCTTGACACTGTATTTAAATTTTAATACTAAATTACAATAAGCTATTTTATTTATTTTTAGGAAAAAAAAAAATGCAGGTTCAAGTTACTTAGAAAGTATTTTTCTTCCGTGTGAATTTTCGAAAAGAAAAGTTAATTCTTCATGTCAAAAATTTAGAGAACTTTATTTCGTTAAAAAATGCATCTAAAAAGCCATTTAAATACTTAACAAACAAAAATAAAACTTAGATTTCTGTTATGAATTTCGATGAGATGTATTAAAACTTCTATATCTGCAATTTTTCTTTAATTTGAGTTGAAAATAAAGCTATTTACATAAAAAAAGGCAAACTTATTTTATTGCTCGTCAAAGTACAGTAGCCGTGGCAGGCCTCTTTTGAGTTTTGATTCCACTAAAGACCCCGTTAAGAGGGGCTGATGCATATTATATCTGTCAAGGCTCTACTCCTCGTTGGTATGGAGTATAAGTTTGGACAGCAGGGAAATTTTTAACCTCCCCTACATCCTAGACGCTTTAAATTGTTACGCTTCCCCCCCCCCTCTCACTATTTCGAGAGCACTTCCCTCCTTCAGTTCTTACCTTGATAGTATTGGTTTGGTTGGGATTTTCCCTCAACTCTTATTCGTTTCCCTTTCTTCTGTTTTTACTATTCAGAGAGTCTTTCTAATATCCACCATCTATGGACCCACCATGCGCAGAATAAGGAAAGGATAGTGGCATGGTTTGGTCACGTCCTGTTCATTTCTTACCTTACAACATCGCGGACCACCCACCCACACTTTTGTTGTTGTGTTGTTGCTCATATCACCTGTCTAACATGGTCAGATCGAGGCCCACGAAATTCATCGTGGCAATGGGCTAGATGTACGCCTGTCGTTGGCTTTTAGCCTTGAGCACATACAGGTGACAGTACGATTTAGCTCGGTGAAATTCCCGAAGGGACGATAGATGGCGCGACACCACCTATCTCCACCTCCACAATTTAGGCATGGAACTGAATTGGATGGAAATTTTCTCCAGTTCCCTGCACTCGAGATTCAGCCCACAAGACTTTCGGACCCACTGATTTAACGAGCACGTACTCCGCGTGTACTCGGAGGGTATTTGGCGGTACGGGCATCAAACCCAGGCCTTCCGGTCTGGAGTCCGGTGTTCTAACCACTAGGCTACCCTCGACCACACATTTGTAAATTAGTTCAGTAAATTAATGAAATAATTTGCAATTACAGGACAGTATACATTATTGTATGAACAGTTTTCAACTTGTTAATTATCATCTTTTTCATCGCTTATCTCGGTTTGCTATCTTTTACTTTTAGGTATATACTTATTCTTTGTTAAGTCACTGTCATTGTACTTGATCAACAAAGATTTTTCTTCAAGCTTTGATCAAAACAAAACTATAAATTAATACTGCTATCAATTTCCATTGTAATTTCATTTTGAGTGCAAAGCAGCCTGAAACTATTAAACTTTTTTTCCCTAGTAGATCTCATTTCAGTCTACTCTCTTAAGGGCGGGAATACTTCTATTATGACTCGCTAGGCGGTGGTGCGCGTTCACTGCAATTTTAATTTCTTCTCTTTTTCCACCCTACAATTATTTGCGCCCAAGGCACGTGCATAAGTGGGAAAAGCGGCCCTTTTGGAGAGTTGGGTGACAGCTCAGGTGTTGACCCATCGAGACTTACTTTGCTAAAACTTATACAAATTTAAAACTTGTAGCAGAATTTTATACAAAATTGGAATTAATGTATGGTATAAAATCAATTGTATGAAGAAAATGGTGTTTTTTCTCAGAAAATGGAGACATTTTTTCTTAAAACTAACAAACAACTTTTTTAGCTGTAAACTCTAGTTCCATTCTTTGCCACTTGAAATGAAAATTGCAAAGGGTAATCATAGTGTTTTCATTGACCTTTGTGCTTACCTGTTGAGGTAGAAAGAGAAGACAGCGTTGTCGACGAGTTTCTCCTTGAGCATGGTGTCGAACACGCAGGCACGCCACCCCACAGAAATGGTGCTGAATCCCAGTCCCAGGATGCCGTCGAACTTGGCGGCCACAAAGGTAAGGCCGGGTTCCGTGATGGCCTCTCCGAATGTCTGGCCGGAGATCTAGAGCATAAATCATTGAATCATTTATAGCAAAAAATGGCTCTTCTAAAACTTTTTATTGTCTGAGATTTTTTATCGACTGACCTTTAAAAATATTCCGCAATTAAAAGAATATATAACATTATCTAATGGAATAAAATTGCTAAATTTCGTATTATTTCGAAAATTATTTTTCTTCTTGTTCTAGGATTGCGTTTCTTACAGTGAATTTGATCTGGGAAACTTTACATCAGGACGTGAAAATAAAAACTAAAGAATGATACTTATTCGAAGAAAAGGTTTTTATAATTTAGTTTGCGTAATCTAAGTAAAAAAAAGTATATTTTCTTTAGTTTCATTTTTAAGATATGCATTAAATTTGAAAAGACTGGATAAGTTTAGAGAATTTTCATTAAAGCTTTTCCCAATAAAATTTTAAAGAAAAAAATAAATAAATTGTATCTTAAACTATTTTGATGCAATTTTCATTCAAAAAAAAAATGGTCACAGGTAATATTTTAAAAATAAACCTGAACTTAAAAGCAATTCTAAAAAACAAGTTTGAAAATGAATATTTAGAAACTGGCTCGATTAAGAAGCGCATGTGAAAGATTCAAAATTTAACTGAAAAAGCCAAATAAGTTCTCAAATTCCTAACAACTATAAAATGAATTATTTTAAGATAAAAACAAGATTCAAATCTATACCGAGTCCACATTCAATAGAAAAAAACCCACTTTAATTGCATTTTAAAATTCAAAGACGTTTCTACCATGAAACAATTTTGAACTCATACTTAGAAGATATTTAAAACAAATAAATTCCAATTAAATAACCAAATGTTTTGTGTGAATTTTTTCAATGTCGCACAAATCATATAGAAAAGGTTGAAAAAGAAAATGCCTCTTACTTTCGTTTGTCCTATGGTCAGGGTGTCAGTACTGAGGTATCCAGTCATGCTTCCGCTACCGTACTTGATCTCGAGGGCGGTTCCGTTAGGTTTGTAAGTGCTCGATTTACTACTGTCGTACTTGTTGTGCAACACTAAAAGAAAACAGAAAAATTCAATTCAATTGGCTTTTTTTTCCATTTTTAAAATTTTTTTTTTGATTTGTGTCTCCAAAAAACGAAGACACTTCTAGGAGTCCTGTTACGATAATAATTATTGCAATTTCCATTGCACCACAAAACATTTTGGAAACACAAAGCGGATGATTTTTTTTTCTCATTGTCAATATTAACCCTCTAAGCGGTCTGCACAAAGGGTTTTGCCATTCGGGAGATGTTTCCCGAAAATGCACTGCACGTTTTTTTTTCCATAAAGGTGGGGTTCTAAAAAAGCGGTTGAGCCGTATTTTTAAGAAGCGCTTGCCGCGGGAATTTGCTTGAAGGCAGAAAAAGTATCTCTGGAATAACGGGATTTTACGTGCAGACCGCTTGGAGGGTTAATCAAAGTTTCAGAAATAATGAATTTTTATGAAGGGGAAAATTTGCCTTCATATGATATATGATCATGTACGAATTTTGTAGTATCAAAAAATAAGAAAAAAGTAATAAAAAAGGAAAATTTAAAATACATGTAATGTAAGAATAAAACTTAGTAAAAATGAAATCTGAAAAATTCAATACAGTCTCTTTACATCATTTATATTTTTGTTTCATATTAAAAGTATAATTAGCCACTTGCTGTAAAACGTCAAAATTAAAATGTAGCTGTATCAAAAGAGGAAAAATATGATCTTTCATTTGTTACATAAAGTGAAAATCTTGAATACAAAAACGTCATAAGCCTAATATTCTACGAATAGAACATTATTTTTCAAACCCTTTTCGTCACAACGAATTGAATCAAATGATTTTATCGTTTCATCATACGTAGGTCCGGAAATATTTTAAAAATTCAGAGAAAAAAATCGAATCTTTGGAAAAAAAAAAGTTCGCTAATAGAAAATGTACTTCACTATTTGGAGGTTATTTTACAAAAAATCGTAAAATGTTCTTGATTCCAGGAAAAAGTTTGCAAAATAGAGAAATTTGTACTATAGAAGTAAGTAATATATATATATATAGAGAGAGAGGGAGAGATTAACTGTATATTTATCGTTTTTTGATTAGGAGGTTTCCATAATTTTCATTGAAAGTTTTTTCTCTTCACTCTCTCTTTTGTGTGCATGTCCCTTCAAATTATCCTAAGCATATTTTATGTGAGACAGTGACGTAACGGAAAACATTTGGGCCCTCCTGCAAAACTAGGTTTTGGGCCCCCTAGAGCCTGGGGGGTGTACATTCCGCCACTTATTTGAGAGGTATGAATTAGGTGTCTTATGATTTGAAACGATACAGCGTTGCATTAATAAAAGATTGGTTGCTACACAGGTTGAATGCATGGTTTGTAAGAATGCTATGCGTTTGATTAAAAATTATTCGAGCGATGGATGTACTAGGGAATGCCGAAAGATATGAATGAAGTAAGTGTAAGAATGAATAGCGGATTTGAGGAAAGTAGGGCAAGTATGCTTCAGACTTTGATGACGGATATGTGGTTTGCGAGAATCAATTCGATTCTTACCTCACGGAGTACAAGTGAAGAAAAATGCACAATTCGGATATCCAAACCAATTGCTCTCAGTGCCAATTTAAGCTCATTTTGAGCCCTGGGTGCAGAAGATCTACAGGCCCCCTTGGCACTGGCAGATCGAAATTAAGTCCAGCTTATCCGGGCCCCTGGGCTCCCGCCCCAAACACCCAATGGATAAACCAGTACTGATTGTTCTTACTTTTCCTCGAGAATGAAGAAAATACTTTTTGAAAACAAAACTAAGCCCTTTATTAATATTAAGTTTGCTTTTCTTTTAATTTTTAAAAATTAACATATTGAAATAGTGATAACTTTAGAAACCTATATATAATTATTCGTATTTCTTCTTGATTTTCGTTTTTTTAGGAAAACGCTGTTCTGCAATCTCTCCGAACTACTATCGATACATATCTATAGTTTGACGACCGCTTCTAGTGGCCAAAAAATCACCTTCGCCACCTGACACCCTAATATACTCTTTAAACCAAAACTCGATTTAAGATTTCCAAATAATCTGTAGTAAAAAAAAATTTAAAAATCTTGAGTGAATGATTTAATTTTGAATAGAATCTTTTGAAAGCTACTTACAGCAGGCAATGTTTGTCCACTTGCACTGTTTGGAAGGCACCCACAGGTTAGAAGATCCAGTGTCAAACACTACCTTAAAGTTCTGGGGAGGAGTTCCAAGAGAAATGTCGCCAAAATATTGAGCCTGCAGAGAGAAAAAGCTTGTTAACGTTTGAGAAAAGCTTCAATTGTTTTCTGCTTTAAACAAATAAAGATCGCGTTCCAACAAAATATTCGATCGCTAGCGAAATATACAAGATGTCTTCGAATGGTGTGTCCAAACTTGGAGGGAAGGTAGAGAACATCGTGAGGAGTCAGAATTACATAGAAAAGCATGGGAGGAAGCAATAGGTGGCGCTGTACGCGAACTCACAAGGTCGGCACATGTGGTTTCCTCATGTCAGACATGGACACAATTCGATGAGCATGAATCGTTAACGAACCCCAAATTGGCGGATATCCATGTCATCTACAGCCTAGTCAACGAAAATGGACGCGTTGCTGTTCGGTTGTATGGGGAAAGATACCCAACGAGGTGGCAACAGAATTATCAAACGTTCGCTCGGGTGCATCAGAACCTGGCGGAACATGGATCTTTCAGAGCCAAGATTGACGACACTCCCGTCAATTCTGAAATGGACCTGGTGGTACGAATATCCATCGCAGCTGTTACGATCCGTGAAATGCCCGGTATTTCCATACATGTCCGCCAATCCGTGTCGCGTTGGTGTCGTAAGTGCATACAAGCCAATGGCAACAATTTCAAGTACCTCCTATGATGCTTTAATGTCATACTTTTAATTTATTAGTGTTTTTCTAATAAAGCGTTTTACACTAGATTCTGTATTGTGGCCTTATGTCTTTTTGTTTCTTTATCTCGTTAGCGTTACTTTTCTTCCCATGCTTTCCGATTGAACAATGGATTCTCAGTATGTTCTCTACATCCCCTCCAAGTTTGTACACGGCATTCAGGGAAACCCTGTGTATAATGAGCACACACAAAAAAAGGTTTAGCTTTTTCTATCTCAAAAATATTAAATGTAAAATTAAATTAAATTATTAAATTGAATTATTAAATTAATTAAATTATTAAATTAAACTACCTGTACACATGACAAAATTATTGAAAACAATTGATAATCTTTGTTATTCAATTGGTTGAATTCTAAACGAGGCTGCTTATTGAGAAGCACCATCCTGAAACTTATGTTCGCTTGTAATATTCTTTCGAACAAAAATTACTGTTTTGAAATACAAGTGTGAGTATAAAAATGTTGCATTTAAAAAGGCTTAGAGAAATTCATATTATTCTGACATTCAAAAATAGAATGTTACTTAATATTAACATGTGATTTTGATCCTACCTAAATTTCTGCCGACTTATCTTTGCAAGGTTAGTCTCTTTTTTTTTCCAATTTTAAAGATTCCGGTTCGGAGCTGCTGGTCGGGTTTGACTACTGATCATTTCTGACAAAGCGAATTTTTCATTCGTTGGATTTTGCAATGACGTCTCTGGACCCAATAAAACATCAATTCTTGTTTTCCGAAATCACCCCGGCCTCGAGATGCTTAAGAAAGCATATGGAAACGATTTCAGCACCAGAGGATTTTTATCTGTTTCTATGGTTGAAAATAATATTGAAGGGACATTGTTTTATATGGACTCAAGTGAGATGATCCCAAATTCGACGAAGCAACTGAAGGACCAATTAAAAAATTAATCCCATGAGTTTTTTTAACTGTTATACGAACAGGAACAGGTGGGGTGGGATCAGGAGGGAATACGAAGGCCAATAAGTTTAAAATTTTGCCTATTTTTAAAAATTTTTATTGATTCGGAAATTTTGACCTACCTGTGTTGTAAGCGTTGATTTAAAAAAAATTGTTCTAGGGAAGTATAAACTCGAATAGTTTTTGGAAAAAGAGAGAGACTTACATCCATGTAATTGGAAAGAGGCTCAGGGAAAGGTCCATTGTTGTAAAATCGTTTGGGCAGGCTACTTCGACTGGTGTACCCACTTCGTGCAAGTGATGACGCACGGGCTTCATGTGCTTCAGGGGAATCCTGCAAAATAATACAAATCATTGAGAAAGAATTCCTTTTCTATAAAAAAAACTTAATGACATATTTTCAAATACACTCTTGGACTCAACTGCCTCATTTGCAAAAAAATGTAGGCGCGAGAAGTGAAAATACTAATGGGCTAAATTCATATTACGTCACAGTCACATGATAAGGATAAACACGTGTTTCTAGACAATCAGTTCAAAAACTCATGTGCCTTCACTGTTACATGATTAAGCCAGTTATGGGTTTCCAGCTAATCAGTTCATGCTCTTTCTTGTGGACAACTTTTATTCTTAGCAGAAACGTTATCTTAAAAAGTACGCATGTATATTCAAAACATTTTATTTAAAAGTGCATGCATAATTTAAAAACTTTTTGAAGAATTTTTTTTCGTAACATTTAAATTTCTTTATGCAATTATGATATTCGAAATTTTATCTCAGCTTTACAAATCGAACAAATACAATTAGTTTAATATTTGTTTTGAATTCAATGAATAACACGTGTTTTTCCTTATCACGTGACCTTCAAGAATTTAGCCCATTGCGGGTAAAAGACGTCGATTTCGTCGTAACATTTGCGAAAGATTTCAATGTACCAATAAATGCTGGCACGATTTCAATGTAATCATTATCGTTCGGTTGTTTTTTATAAACATGCATTAAAAGTGTATCCTTTCATGTGCATAAAATAAAAAATTAGAGCATAGATCCGACCAAAAACAAATCTAAAAATATCTTTCATCTAATGATGAAATCAAGTTTAATTATTCACAGTAACTTGATTCGTTTGTCGAATTTAAGTTGCACACTACAGAACTATATTGCAAATAATTTGCCATCAATTAAAAATACTTTGAAATTAAATACTAAGAAATAAAGAATTACCTTATCACATTTTCAAAGATTAGGTCAGGCCTCACAATAATTTAAAACTAACAACCATTGGTGTCGATTGGACATCAATGGACCAGTTAATTTGTTCTCCTTTCCACATTTTTACCGGGAACTTTAAAAAATTTTGTGACTTATAAACATTTTCTCTCGTGGTTACACAGAAACAGTTTTGTGGTTCTAGAATTAATTAGAAGATATTTTACAACTAAATATGCCTAAAACGTTCACTGGTGTCGTTCAACACCGAGGCAATTTATCAATATAAATAACTGTCGTTCAGAGAAAGATAGTTCAGGAAGTTGATACCATAGTAAGGCAAACTTCCGGAAGTAATATCGCACATTTATTTGAGCTTGAATGCAAGTGTTATTGGGTTCACAGCGGAAATGAGTCAGTTGTATTAAAATTGTTGTGAGTTGTATTAAAATCGTTGTGTCTAAGTGAATTCGTTGTATGGCATTTGCTTATCTGCTCATAAACAGAAATTTCATTTAATTTTCGAATCTTGAGCAAAGCAGATACCCTAAAACGATGACTTGTAGAAAAGGTCTAAGCCGTGATGAAGTTGCTAATTTGTTGGGAGAACTTTATGAGAATGAATCGGATGGGTGTGTGTGTGTTAGTTGTCTTACTCTAATTTAGATCCCGAAGAAGACATAAAATTGAGTGAAAGTGACTGCGAAGAATCTGAAGTGCAAGTGTAATTGATAATACTCGAGTAAATCCAGATATTTATGTCGTTCGGGATGGCAGAATTGATAACACATAATAGTAATGTTCTTGACAGATTTGAGACTTGAAATGTTTTGTGACAAAGAAGTGGTCCAACAAGCTTCGTGAAACATAATGTCAATGTCAGTTTTTTTATGATATAAAGGGTCATAATATATGATAATTACATCAAATAATGTTAAAAAGATTAAAACTAAACCCTACTGAACAGTAGTCTCCTGCAATTATTTAGTTATTACAATTATTTTACGTATTTTATATAAACGCTTAAGTGAACGCTTAAGGATAATCGAAATCCCGTATGTTCTAGTGTTAAAGAGAAACAAACTACGAGGAAAGAAATCTCAGTGATCAGTTGCCACTGAAAATTAAAATGTCGCTTCCTTTACACCGCATTCATACTTGAAGAATGTAATGGTATGGTGCGCGCGATATCTTTTTCTTCTATCTTTATTGCTGATCGCTTATTTGTGTGTTGGCAACGGCTCCAAATAAAAATCTCCTTACACATAGATAAATAAACGAAAATTAATTAATGTTTGGAATCGCGTTTAGTAAAATTTCTTCGAATTTTGTTAAAGATTTGATAAAAATAAAAAACTAATCCTGATACTTTTTTTTTTATTTGTAAATTATAACAAGCCTACATTTTGCGCTATCACGTGAAGTTAAAATATTCACTCAAATCATAACTTTTAATTAATTATAAACTGATTAATAAATTATAATTAACTGCACATGTTAAAAAATGGTATAAATTAATTAATTAATTATAATTAGCTACATATTTTAAAAAATGTAACATAAATTTCTCAATTTTTAAATTATAAAAAATTTGAAGTGCAAAATTTCAAGATGGATGACAGAATATATAAAATTTTGTTCAAATGAAAGACATTTTCTAATTTAAAGCATACAAGTAATATTAAACATACATTATTTTATAACTAGAACACAGGGACAACTCCACTGAGTGTGAAAGGGTATATCGAAGATGTTTGTAGTGAACTGGATAATGGGGGTTAAAGGTTGCACATCTTGGATGAAGCGTCTAGAACTCTATTACTCTCGGCGAGTTAGGATATAATAAAACCAGTTAAAGATTTATGACCATCATAAAATGTATTAAGGTATCCGACTATATATATTGTATATACGTTCGGAACCGTGATTTTAAAAAAGCCCATAAATGGATAATTTTCATGATATTTAGTGTCCCTTAAATTAGAATGCATGTATAAAATGGTTTTATAAGGACATTTTGACAAAAAAAATTATTTAAATACAATATTTTGGCAAAAAGTTAACTTAGAATAATCTTTTTTCAAAATGTTCTCCTTTTGTGAAAAATGCTTCGATTATAATAATGTTTTGGCTGTATATAGCTCAGACCTCTCTACAGAGGTTCAACTAGAATTTTTGAAATATATAACTTAGAAGTGGGTTTATCCATGTTTTACGACAACAGAGGGAAGCAATTTTAAGAAAAAAAAACGCCGATTATTATTTCAATTGGTGGTAACTCTAAAAATAATGTGAATTTTTCAAAAATTCTAGTTGAGCCTTTGTAAAGAGGTCTAAGCTATATATAGGACATTAAAATATTAAAATGATAGAAGCATTTTTCACAAAATGAGAACATTTTGAAAAAAGATTATTCTAAGTTAACTTTTTGCCAAAATATTGTATTTAAATAATTTTTTTTGTCAAAATGTCCTTAAAACAATTTTATACATGTATTCTAATCTAAGTGACACTAAATATCATGAAAATTATCCATTTATGTGCTTTTGCAAAATCACGGTTCGGAACGTAGTCGGATACCTTGAAGAGAGAATAACTTGAAATGTTCAAAAATACTTCCAAAATAGGGAGAAAAAAAAATTGAATCATAAAAGAAAAAGTTCGTTATATAGAAAATACTCTTCGTTATAGAGAGGTTATTTTACGAAGAAAATCGTGAAATGTTCAAGGTTCCAGGAAAAAGTTCGCTATATAAAAAAATTCGCAATATAGAGGTTCGTTATATAGAGGCTCGACTGTATATTAGTTTTTTTCAAGCTAAGTGTGCGTTAAGGGGTTAAGAACAGAAAGAGTGAACTCACCTGAGAAGCTTGTCCGCGGAGGACAGAGCGACGAGGGAAAGCAAAGCGAATCCGAGGAAGAGCTTCATCGTGACACCAGAAAGAGTTGCGGGAGAAGGCATGATCCCTCTTTTTATTACGAGGGTGGCTGCGATCACGTGAGGGAAGGGAGCATCGCATCTGATTCACCAGATAGATCCTCGGCATAACAAAAGACTCTTATCGCCAAGTAAGGTGACGATAAGATGCAAAACCCCTTCATCACGAAAAAGAAAAACCGGCAACATCGATCTCTGATAAGAATAATGCGCCGATTAGCTATCCAAAGTACCCGAGAAATGGGTCGATTTTCATTCCTTTTAATAGATTATATTTTTATTATTTCCTTTATTTATTGTAGAAGTTTGATTTCGCATAACGGAAAAAAATACTCGGGGCTTATGGGTTTCTTCATTAAAAAAAAAACGAGGGTACTAGTGAAATAAAATAAATTACTATGGCTATATATATATTATATATATATATATATTTTATATATATATATATATATATATATATAAAATTTTAAATTTTTTTTATAATAAAATCTTAATAAATACGAAAATTTTATGAAATCAATTTATAAAAAAGGAAAGTTCTTTATAAAGTCTTTTAAGATCATATTAACAATGTGAAACTTGGTCCATGTCTCGAACGATAAGAACACGATACGTATCTATGAAAGGAAGATTTTAAGATTCATTTTTTGGGGAAATTTAAAAAAATGCAAATGGGGAAGAAGATCAAATTTAGAGTTCTTTTAAACCATAAAAAAGGGAAATTTTACATTGTAACTTCATCAAAACAACAAATTAAATGATTTGGTCAGTTATCAGAATGAACAAGACCACCCACTAAAAAAAAAGTCTTCAATGCTCAACCCAAATTTGGCCCCGAAGAAAAGGGGGGCCTCAGATGGTTGATGGCCCAGAAAAAAATCTTAGTTTAAAGGGAAATGGGTTGCGAAACTACGGAAGAAACCTGCTTGGAAAAAACTTTTGGGGAAAGGGCCAAAAATCCCCCCGGGGGCCATGCCACTGAGGAAGGAAGAAGGATATGGGTTTCAGTAGGATCAAAGACAAAGAGAAAGATCTCCTAGAGAAAGTTTACTAAAAAGCTCACAGTAGAAGCTGCATTTGTTTTTTATTTCCATCAAAAAAAATCTGGTATAATATGTTTTCAATTTTAAGAAACAAAATAAGTTTTTGTAGAGGGAAAATATAGAATTTCAAACATTGGAATTGTTACTTTTTTACTTACAAGAAAAGTGCAAGGTCTTGGGGTCACGGTTTATTCAAATTTTGTAGGATGATAGACTTAGTTTCCCTGTTGATGAAGGGGTATATGGTTATAGAAGCAACTACTAATAATGTTTCAGATACTTGCAATTGAAAATGCAATTCACTCTTTAAATTCAGTTCTGTAGCAAACGATTACACATAATGGGTTTAGCGTAGCAGCAACGGATCGGTGTTCCTCGTCTTTAAGAATCGCGTTCGAGTCGTGGAGGATGAATAACTATTTTTATATATCTATTTTTACATATAAAGACACATAATGAGTTTAAATAAATTGGAAATGAAATGTCTTTTGACTAGAAACCTTATAAGAATTTTATTTGTCATTATCATTCGTATAAGTAGAGAATAACATTTATCACAAAACAATAAAAGCATTTCGCAAGAACATGAGAAAAGCCCTTTAACTGCCAGTTTATCGCGCCTGGAAGCAATAAATTGTGAAAGGAAACAATAAATAAAACATTTATCAGATTAACAGATTGAGTATAAAAATATGACTAGCTTCTTACCCCTCACTGTGTGTGTTGTTCCGTACAATGGTGAAATTTGTCATAAAAGCAATGAAACATAATTTCAAAAGCATCTCACGCATCAAATTAGTGCAGTGTTGTTGCCTCTTTAGTTGTAAATATCTAAAACATCATTGAGTAGTGGCCCCTATAACATATATCTTCATTAACAGTGAAACTAAATCTACCATCCTACAAAATTTGAACTAAATCCGTGACCCCAAGACCTTGACTTCCCTTGTTAGCAGGAAACGATGGTTAAAACAAACAATTCAATTTTTCAAAATAATTTTCTTTAATACAGTACCCTCTTTGATTAACCCTCCACTAGGCGCGCTTCAAAAAGTCCCATCCAAAAGCGCGTGGCATCTTTCAGATGCATCAAATGATACTTACGTTTGAAAAGATGATTTATTTATTTTATTGGCGAGATTTGACTTGAAACAATTCTTAAAATAGAATCAGAAATTGAGATATTTATACGAAAAAACATCAAAAAGATAATGGTTATTTATCACCATGTCACCACTATTTACATTTTAAGAATCATTGGTTAGGCGTGTGTATCTTAACTCCCATTGGAAAAAAAACTATCAAACAGAAGTTAAAAATACTTGTTTCGAATTATTTTCGGATAAAACTGAAAACTGCACTATTTTATAAGAAAAAAAAGAGTCTAAATCAGTGATTCCCAAAGTGGTCTATATAGACCCCAGGGGTCTATGATGACCTGCAAGGGGTCCACGTCAGCAAAAAATAATTTGGGGGTCTGTGAGATGCAAATGGGGGTCTATAATAGTGGCTTTCATTAAACAAAATCGTGACTATAATTTTATAAGAGAATTTAGTCAAATGAAAAACAAGAGATTTTACCTCTATTTATTTAGTAAATTAAATGAGGTTAATTTACTGTTACAAAAGGTGACAGCAGAAATTTTATTAAAACAGGGACCATAATTCCAGCGTTTCTTACCAGAATTAAGCTAAAGGAGTATAATATTGGACGTCAAAGTTTTTGTTTTTCAATGTCACATACAATCAGCCAA
>BMAV01014161.1:0-13610 GCA_019973955.1 Trichonephila inaurata madagascariensis | reverse complement strand
GAGGTTTAAAATGTTCACAGAATTTTGAAAAAATCATTTCCACAATTTTTTGTTTTAATTTTATTCGAAAAATTGAGTTAAAATATCTTGAGTTTCTATTCTTGGTTTGAGATCAAGTTGGGAAAATTATCTTGCTTTAAAGCATAACAGAACCACTGGAATTACGAATTGTGGAATGCCTTGCATTTTTTAAATTCATCTTCGTATAACTATCCCCGTGCATTTTCTTTTTTAAAAAAATATTCATTGCATTTGGCAATATATGCTTAAATAATTATTCAAAATAGAGCAATGAAAAAATTTTAACGATGATGGATAATCAAAATTAAGGAAAAGTTCGAAAAAAAGATTTTTAAAAAAAATCGGAAATTTTTTTTGGAAGGGGATTTTTTTTGTAAAGGGGAAGTATAGAGTTGCAAAATGTTATCCCTGCCATCCAAAACATGCTTTCGTTAGCTTGTCCTCCTTACCCCAAATATCCATGAAGTAAGTTCCTTGCTTCACTAAATGGTCTCCCCTCCCCGCCTCTTTTAAGGAAAATGAATGGCGGGATTCTTTCTAATGATTCATTTGGGTTTTAATGAGCAATGTATCAGATTGATTGTTTGTTTAAAATTAAGTTACTGTTCGAGGGCTTTAATTCGATATCATCATTGTTCATTGACGTGTGTTTTAAATCAAATGATTTACAAATTTTGATATATAACAAAACAAAAATGTTCCAAATTTCACGTTTTGAAGATATATACTTTTGGGGCGTTAAGAAGAAATATGGGGGTAACTTTTGCAATGCGGGGAACCGTCACGGATGCGGATTGAATGATTGTTTTGATATTAACGTCGCGCGTTCACTACACAGGGGCTTTTTGGCGACTGACCACGTAATTTTGAACCATGGTCAAAGTGACGTGGACGACACCGAGCTGGAACCCCCTCCCTAACTACCACACCAACGGGAGGACGTTTCAGCTCTCGACAGATTCAACGTGCATCGCTGCCCCACACGGCCGGTCTTTAGTGGTACTGGGCTCGAACTCGTGACAAGGCAAGCCACGATCCGATACCTATGCCACTCGGCTACCGCGGCCACGTCATGTATCAGAGAAATGTATGCAGCGAAATGTAGAGCAGAAAATGGACAAATAATTCTAATGTGGTTACTATTTATATTTCACTCTATCAAAATATATCGAATTCATTCACAAAAATTTAGTTGCCTTCACTGTGTGTGAATCCGGATCAACTTTTCTGAACAAATTGCCTATTATTTTAAGTGGGAATTTTAATGTAGATTTTTCAAAAGACAAATCTCAAAGCCTTTATTAGATTTTTAAAGATCAAAATTCTATTTAATTATGTCAAATGTTCCAAATGAAAGCACGACAAAGTGTGGAACAACGCTTGACGGAGTTTTTTTTAGATAGTTAAATAATTTTGAATCTAAAGTATTTATAACTTATTCACAGCTACCACATAAAACTATTGTTTCCTTCTTAGAATACAATCAATTTACAAATATGTATATTTAGCCAAAAATGATACTTTGTGATTAAAGACATATGATTAAATAATTTTATATGACAATACTAATATAATATCCCCCTTGTTTTTCATTCACCTAATTAATTACTGAAATAACATTACAAAATTTGAAGTTATCACTTCTATATCGCCTTGTCATAAGCACACACTCTTTTTTTTTTCATTTGAGTGTGTTCTTTTCTATTCTTCATTTGCTGTCATTTTCGCTTACCGTATGTAATAGGAACTTTTAATTTTTTGTACGAATGCACTGAATGTGATATTGGCTTATGTATTCAACCATGTTTCAGGATATATCACAGAACAGATAAAAGTTATAATTTATTTTTTATTATATTATAACTCTAGAGATTAATTTTTTTATTTTAGTTCTATCATTTTATACTTTTCTTTTCTTTCTTTTTCAAAATGAAAGTAAGCACATTTTAAATGGAAAAATTCACTTTTTCTTTTCCACCTATCAACCATGTAACACAGTGCTTCTTAAACTTTCTATGCTTGCGACCCAAGTTTCAAGCATAATTTTTATCGCCCCCCCTTCCACAAGATAATAATATATTGAATTCAATAATAATATTTTTTGACGTAAAGCTGCAATACGACTTTAATTATAAACCGTTCAAATTATCAAGATAAGCATTAAATTTTGCACATAATTTTAGGGCATGCAGATAGGGTCATTGGTAATTATTAAACTTGTTTTTAACTTAATACTGTTAAATTAATCACGAAACATATTGCACAGTACTGTTACATTTATAAGTGTAATATCAGTCTAACGTATATTTTACTTTTATTATGTCTGAATGTATAATGATTTGCTTTCGCAAATTAAAAATTTTTTTGAAATAATCTTTTGTTTTCGACTTTTCGATTTGCGGCCCCCTTGTAGGTTATCATTCCCTTAGGGGCGCCCCCCCAAAGTTTGGAGAAACACTGGTAACAACATGCGCCTGTAAGAAAAGGTGGTGGCACTGGGAGGGGGGTGAATTTCGTAACTTTCCTCGGCTGTTATGGGTTGAAAGTTTTAAATGCCTTTTAGGTATCTGTGCGTTTTATGGAAATTTTTTTTAAATATTTCTTTAGTTATCCTGCTGTAGATGACTTAATCATGACGTAGAGATAATTTTGCATTTTTCTCAGTTGTGGTAAATAGTACAGTTGTATTTATCCTCTGAGCTTCTTTGTCGAACGATTTATAGTAAATTCAAGTTTGAATCATTTCATCAAACACATGACTTTCAAAAACATCAAAAGCTTATTTTATCTAATTTAAGCTCAACCTCCAAGTGACATGTGTACAAATAACTTAACGGAATAAAGCACTAATAATTTTTGTTTTTACCCCTCAATAGGGTTTAGTTAAAAATTGTTATTTATTGATGTTGAACTTAAAGCAATGCTAAGACTGTTAGCAACTAATCACGTAATTTTAAATCACGATCGACTCAGGATAACAACTCTGCTAGTACCCAATCTTTCCTATCGTCCACACTTCAAAAGCGTAGGTTTGAATTTGAAACACAACACAATGCGCATTATGACTACTGTAACGTAAGTCTCATTAGACGAACATTTCACACTATGATTGTCAAGTTTAATGCAGGGAAAGTGGCAGAATGCCCAGATGGGACATTGTATTTTTCAAAAAGAGACTACATATTCTTCCCTCATGCCTGAGGCAAAACAAATGTTGAGTCGATTCTGGAAACGACTTTAATGATACTATAGATCTTCCTTCTCCGACACTCAGAGAGCTTTAGTTACTACATTTCTTGAAGGAACACTTCTGTTGAACTTTTTCTATTATCTCGTTCTTTCGCACATGTGGGCCGCGATTTACTTGAATGAAAAAATGTCGGCCTGTTGTGACAAAGACATACCCAAGAAGGTATTCTCAGTGTCAGTTACAGGTTGAATGACATATCCTACATATGGTTTACGAGGTACAGCGACGTAGTTGATATCAGTCGCGACGACCTATTATCTCAAGAATCAATGGAGTTGAAACTCAGATGAAGGATGTCGGGTGCAGTCCCGCTATGCTTGCTAGTCATAGATTATTGGGGTGTAAAAGAGGTCCACCTAGGGGGTTTAAATATCAGGTTCAGTAGGTAACAAGGATCTTCTTCATTAGCTATTTTTCTTCTTCTTGAAACACACGCAAAAGAAGTTGTGGAGGCAGCCACACCCGAATTATCAAGAGAAAAGAACTGCGATGACTTCTTAAAAACGGAATAATGAAGTCCGCCGGGCAGCTGTTTCAGTGATTGATTGGAGGTGATACCAGCGAAAGGGGTTGTGGGGACAGCCGCACCCGGGAGACTACTATCTGAAGATCTAAGAACATTGATCCTGTTTTGAACATTTCTCTAATGAAAAGCTGTGAAGATATCTACGAAATATCAGGAAAAACTCGATATAATACAACGGTCCCGACAAACTACTGTGGTTCTCCTAACACATAAGGTAAATCGCTTAACATGAAAAGATTTCCCTTCTGGGAATGAACAAAATACTGAAAATACCAGAGATTTAAGAGGGGTGTGAAGTGAAAGAGAAGTCGTTTCTCATTATTTTTTCTGTATTACTGGACTGCCCTACTGTATCATCGAGAGAATTTGTTACATTAGATGATGATAATGTTTGTACAGTCCCAATTATAACAGACAAAGATATTTTGAAGTTTGTTGAAAGAGCTCAAAAAATGTCATTGATACAGATACAGACGGTGAAAATGAAAGGAATAATGGAGCTCCTGTTCCTACGTCATCCGGAATCAGGAACATCATGAAAACTATTCGCAGTTATTTAGACGCACACTTCATTGGTGAAATGAATAACAAAATGGACGACACCAAACAATTTGTAAGCATTCTGATGTCAAAAAAGCAATGTAAAGAAAAATATGAAAAGCGTCAGAAAAATATTATTTTTCTGAAAAGCATTATTTTTCAAAAAACTTGAAAATTTTGTACTAAATTTCATTAAGTCCATGAAAAAGTTTTTTTTTCATTGATTTTTATTAATTACGTGCATATATACATATCTATGTAAATAAAATGTACTCGAATAAACTTAATTTTGATGAGCGTATGTCTTTTCTTTTTTTTTTTAGGATGTCTTTTAACACGGAGGATTTCTTCAGTTCCCTCAGTTTCATGTTAAGGTATCCGACTACCCAAAAATCATGATTTTTTTTCCAAAAATTTACAATCTTTTTTATGATTTTATTTTACAGGTCTCAAGCTTAATAAAAATACCAAGTTTTTTTATTTTCCATTCACAAGAAAAAAACTACAAGTGTTTTAGTAAAAGCAAATGCCATAACTTCACACAAGATATCAAAATTTAAAATGCGTTTGACTCGAAATGTGTTTTTTTCTCAAAAACTCAAACGGAAACGGCGATTGTTCAAAAAGTTTTGAAAATAATTTGTCGAAATTCTTGTGTATGTTCTGTACAAATGTAGAAGTGTTTTGACCTTCAGATTGATTAATCACTGTTTTATTTCAAAATTTACAGTCCTTTATGTGAATATAATTACTGTTTTTTTAAGCAATTTGATATAATCACTAAGATAAAGTGCTTTAGTTTTTGTAAAAATTAAAATATCTGTTATCCTGAAGGTCATTTCAAACATGAATAACAAAGTAACACATCAAAATTGAAAAATTGAGAATTCGTTCATAAAATTTTGGTACAGAACGGGCCCCGTTTATGTAATTTTTGTACATTTTCACCAGTTTATTCCCATTTTAATAATAATAATTTTTTTTCTATTTTCAATTTTAGAATTTTTTCCTTAAAATATACTAAATAAATCTGAAAATCTCAAAAAAGTCCCCATATCTCCATTTTTTCAAAAAAAAGTTGTCGCAAGTATTTGGATACCTTAAACGATTTTTAACTGTAATTTAATGCAAACTTTTCAGTGCTATAATCTAAATAACAGAAATAGCCTTGAGATTAAAAGGGTCTTTTCATGTACTTTTTCTGCACTCCATCCCTTGATCTGTTTAAACTCAAGAAGAAAATTTAGGTTTAACAAGAAACGAAACATCCAGGAAGATCAAGTTTCTCGAAATGTCCTTTTTCTCTCTGGATATGCTCGAAAGAAAACAAGAGCTGTTGGATATTAGAATTGGTAACTTCAGCAACTGAGAGTGCGTATCCATTCTATGCTGCAACCCAAGAGACCAAAACATTACACAGTCCTAGCAACCATAGCTGTGAGTTAGATCGTAAAACGCATTAGAATTTCCACCAAGTAGGCCAGAAAATACTTTAAGAGTTTTGAAAATACTTTAAACCTTCCTAAAAGGGTTTCGGAGTTTAGGGCTTTCTAAATTCCGGATTAAGGTAGAATAAACTGTGAAAATTTTACCCGAAAGCAGCTCAACATTTCACATTTTTTTTTCCCCTTCGCTGTTGGGAAACTAGAAAAAAAATAAAAGAATAAATATTTTGGATGTGACAGCGAACGATAAAATCTCTTTTCAAAAAGGCAACTACTTGCTCTTCTAAAATATAAGTAATGTTTATTCTTGGTGCAATCATTTAGTGGGCTTTTGATTTTATCTTTTGCATATGAAAATATACGCATTAATCTTCAGCTGGCTTGCATTTCGAGCTAAAAGATTGTAATAAATGTTTGTTCTTGTCTATTTGGGATCCTCTGGGAAATGTAGTTGCATGGCGAAACCTTTTAAGATAAGATTTAGTGGCTTTGTACAAATTTCTTTCTTTCCTTTTAACTATGCATAAACTGTCCATAAAGGGAATTAATCTAAGTAAATGCTAAAATAATGCATGCACTTTGGAGAGATGAAGCAAGAAATTTTAAGGAAATTTTTCGACAAGAAAATTTTTCTTGAACTTAAATTATTCGTCGCAGTTAATGCGAATGTCAGTCTTCCGGATATTAAAATTTATCATATTTTAGATTTATTTTTCAGAAGTTATGGCATCTTACATTTAGGTGTACTTTTTTTCTTAAATAGGGTTTTGAACTAGAATCTTGTAAAGTATATATATGGAATTTTTAGAGTTACCATATATTCAAAGATAATCTATATTCAAAAGTTGTTTTTCCAAATAATATTAAAATTTCATAACATATATACTTTTAAAAAGAATTCTACAATTCAGATTTCTCATTTACACTATTTAAGATTTTCTTCCTCATGCTACTTCTATAAAAATAAAAGAAAATTCTTGATCAAGGCTATTCTACATCAGGGGTGTCACACTTGCGACCCGTGGGTCGCATGTACCCCACAATGAACATTTTTGAGGCCCGGCCAACATATTCGCACATGATGTTACATAATAAAATTTAAAAAATCTCCAGAAATATGAAAGATAGTAGCAGAGAGTGATGTCAAGTGTCAAAGCATATACATTAAATTTATCTTGTTCTTTTATAGTATATTTTTATTGTAATGAACTCAAAATAAACATATATATATAAAATATTGATTTTTCTTGCGGCCCACCTTAATGTATCCGACTACGTTCCGAACCGTGATTTTAAAAAAGTGCATAAATGGATAATTTTCATGATATTTAGTGTCACTTAGATTAGAATACATGTATACAATTGTTTTAAGGACATTTTGATAAAAAACTACTTAAATACAATATTTCGAAAATTAACTTAGAATAACCTTTCTTCAAATGTTCCTCCTTTGTGAAAAGGCTTTATATAATATTTTGCTAGTATATAGCTCAGACCTCTGTACAGAGGATCACTATAATTTTGAAAATTCACATTATTATTTTCAGAGTTAAAACCCATTGAAATAATTATCAGCGTTTTTTCTTGAAATTTCTCCCCCTCTGTTGTCGTAAAACATGGATAAACCCATTCTAAGTTATATATTTCAAAAATTCTAGTTGAGCCTCTGTACAGTGGTCTGAGCTTTATACAGGCAAATATTATTCTAATAGAAGCATTTTTCAAAAGGAATAATTTTGAAATGGGTCATTCTATGTTCATTTTTTGTCAAAATATTGTATTTAAATAATTTTTATTGTAATACTTTTCTTAAAACAATAACAATTTTATGTACGTTTTCTAATCTAAGTGACACTAATATCACATAAATATTATCCATTTACACGCTTTTGCAAAATCACGGTTCCGAACGTAGTTGGATACCTTAAGTTAAACCTTGTTTGTGTTTGGCTCAAATTAACCTTTGAGAGTTTGACACCCTTGTTCTCTGCATGAAACATACGGCCATGGTAGCCAAGTTCTCATGGTCACGAACTCGTGATCTTCGTTGCTTCTGCCGAGTCACAAATACGAATCCTGGTGCTAAGGAAGGTCATTTTTATAAAGGAGCTGATGTATGATAAACATGAAGGTGTTCAAAGTCATCACATTGGAGTAATATGAAAGTTTGAACAGTGATATACCAGCTCAGGCGTCGTATTTGACATTTTACTGAGACTAAATTGCGACGTTTATCGTCTATCGTTCCTGTTCCTTGTGGCGTGACGCTTGTAAACAATCCATCCACATAAAACAAAACAGAATATTCCTGAATAAGCATAGAAATCCAAAACACTTTTTATCCTTAAATCCGCTTAATGGGCGTTTATACTGCTTGTATAATAATACAAGAACAATTTCAGTGTTCGAAAAGCAGCAGCGGTATTATTTTTATAGTACTTAATGTCCTTTAAGAGAATTTCAGTTTTCCAAAGGGAAAAAAAAAAAGACTTGTCAAGGCATAACACTGTTGAGGTGCTGGTAAGACAGGATTACTGATGTGAAGGCTGCATTAGGGTGAGATTTTGATTCTCGTTATCTAGAGCCCTGATAGGTCACTTAAAGTGAGAGAGCGTACAATACAATTTGGAAACCAGGCTGAGAGTAGGCCTCGCAGTCTCTTGGAGAATCTGTGTTGAAGCGCCATAGATGGAATATTCTTTAAAGATGGAATACGTCACACCCTTAAAATCGACAAATGACGCAAAATCATTTCTGTTTGGACGTAGTGGAGATTACTATTGGGCCGTTGGTCCTTGTCAACCCTCTTGCGGTGTACTTTGAAACCGGAGATTGGCAATTCAACTGCACCGGTCCCTTTTTTTTCGGCTAGACAAAGGAGGTTCAAATGTTTACTTGCCTTGGACCATAAGTGTTGGATTTTCCAATCTTGGGTTGAGTTGAGTTGAGTTGAGTTTGGTGTTTTATGGCGCAAGAGCCAGTTTTGGCTATACTGCGCCAAACATTCATAGGTCTGTGGTCTGGACGGGAAAAGAAGAAAAGAAGAATTGGATGACAAGATGGAGGGTCGAAAATAGAGAAGGATCACTGGGATACCCCGGGGTCGTGACACCCGTGTTTACCAAAGATAGTAAACCCCTTGGGAAAAGGAAAAGATCACTAGGGTACCTCGGGATTGTGACACCTGTACCCACCTAAAGAAGGTGAGCCCCTGAGGGGTTGTCCAATCTTGGATATTTTACCAAGCGAAACTACATGACCGTTGAAAAGTCATTGTTACCTAACAGGAAATTGGTCCTTTGGTTGAAACCGCAGTGCATTGTTTATCTTTCATATTATTTAATGTATTCGCGTTTTAAAATTAAAAATATAAAAGTAAAAATGTTTTATCAAGTAGAGATACAAAATTGTGAATTAAAGCATCATTTTAACGAAAAATACCATACAATGATAATTCAATAGCGCTAATATAGTTAGTTCTTGAAGTCTCGGATAGTGTATTGTGAGGTTGCAGAATATATCAGTCACAAGGCATATGTGCTTGCATTAAGTACACTTCTAAGAGAGAGATAAGCATTTAATTGATTGGATAGTTTCATAGTTTCAATGTACTCCTATTCGAGAGAAAGACTTCACAAAAGTGAGTCGCAGTAATTAGATAAAATTATAATTTTCGCAATAATTGAACTGGAAAATTTAAGGGTCCTAGAAATTTTAGTAAAACTAAGAGTTAAAAACGCATTTATTATAGAAAATAAAATGTAAGTGTTCAAGTTTTACATCGTTGATAACTTGAAGAATCAGAAAATTCAGTTTCAGAAACATCTTTCTCTTTCAACTTTGACAAATAAGCATCGGTTGGTGAAACATTTCGAAATAAATTCATAAATGTTAAGGATTTGCCTTTGAACACTGAAGATTAATTTGCTGAGTTATCGAACGACACAACTTTAAAACTTGAGTTTTCTGAAAAGTGGATAAATTAATTTTCGATCTGCATATTTTCGAAAACTTTGAAATTGCTGCAAGCATACTTCAAAACAGCACACAAAGTGATATTTTCCCTGAGCCAAAACGTTTATAAAATCAGAAAATCTCTGAATTTTGCAAAGCGCTGCAGAACATTTACGTTCCGTAATATTAGAAATTTACCTAAGTTTTAACATTTTACGTCAAAATAAATAAAAACACTCGTCTCTTTTAAATGAATATAAGGCTTTGCATTTTATGGATCATAAAATTTATTTCATACACTAGAGTACAAAACTTAAGCAAAACTCTTTTCTTACGTGTGTGTGCAATTGTGCCATAATTTCAAAAAGAATCAGTTTGGTTGTATGAAATTCATAATGCAGAGAAACCACAAAAAATTAATAGTATGCATGCAAGGTTTTATTGGCAAAATGGCCTTTCTACAAAACACTGTCAGCTCGAGAAGGAGATCAGCAAATTAAAGCCCCTCAGTAAGGGACATGACGTCCCCTAACTGCAATGGTAGCATGACACCTTCAGTTCATACTCCCTTTCCAGATTATCCAATAGTTATCGGAATAAGAGTTTTTTTTAATAAATATCTGTATCAGTTGTTTGGTGTTGCCCGGAGGATATAATTGTGCAGCTATCTCTTGGCCGCATCCCACACACGCCCAGTTCGATTTAAATCAAGGGTGAACTCTGTCTGATCCT
Organism: Trichonephila inaurata madagascariensis; assembly: GCA_019973955.1. Taxonomy (NCBI): domain Eukaryota; kingdom Metazoa; phylum Arthropoda; class Arachnida; order Araneae; family Nephilidae; genus Trichonephila; species Trichonephila inaurata. The sequence continues at coordinate 3,142 of BMAV01014161.1, read as the reverse complement.
TTATGGGGATATTTTTACTTTCTAAAGGTTCCTGTACAACACAGGAACAAAGTGGCTGTACGTTGTCCCCCTTAGAAATATAGTCTGGATCAATGATACGTTGAAGCAGACGTTCGTAGGAGAGGATAACTTCATCAAAAAGAACGATACCCGGAAAACGAAGCTTTATAAAAAGTATGAGTTGCTATCGATATTTTGCACGTTCAGGACAATGGGAAAATAGGACATGTTTATAAAGGCGTATGACTGCATTAAACTGGGAGACATGTCGTCAAGGGGGCCTCTTTATGGTTTCGGTTTCTTTTCGTTTGCATGACAGTATATCGGTCATCATTTATCTTTTTTTTCCTTTGCCAACTTTCGCTTACCTTTCTTACGGTTTTATTTGTCTTCTGGGAGGTTTTCTAAGCCTATGATATAACACATTTGTCAATTTCAAGCTCCTAATAGAACCAATTTGTCAATCTAAACTCGTGATACAACTCATTCGTCTATTCGAAACTTGTGATACAACACATTTTTCAGTTACAAGCACTTAGGTAACACTCATCAAACTATGCCCCCTCTCCAGCTTGCCGATCGTTCTGTCATGTGTAAGGGTATCCCGATTGCTTATTGTAGCAAGTACGATCTCAACTTAACTTTCATCAAATGTCTATAAATTCAAATTTGCTCATTCTTTTTAAGTTGCCTTGGACTTCATGCGCTGATTGCAAGTGTTTCGAGTGTATCCCTGTCACCTCTGACATTATACTCTTGATTGTTGTATACACATAGCATTTCACTTGATAGGTCCTTTCATTGTACTGATTGCAAAGAGTCTTTTCGTAGAATTTCATACAATTATGCTAAAAAATAACTGTGTTGCTTAACCTCTTAAGTGTGGTTATTTATTTATTTTTGCCCAAAATGTTTTTAAAAAAGCACATTTTTTATTACATAAAAGCTAATCATAATACTTAATAGAATGAGAAAATGAACGCATTTTATTTAAATGTTCACTTTTAAAGTTTTCAAATTATTTTTTTTTATTTTGTAATTTTGGAATACAAACCCCCTCCAAATGTTTACTTTTTATAATTACATTCTGCATGCTATGAAAAATATTTCATATACGGATCTAAAAAGAAATTTAGTCATGCTTAAAAACTTTTTCCTGTTCGTACCTCGTTTTCAAACGATTGAGGGCCTTGTGTCTGTGCATATTTGTACACACAATTTGAATTATTATGTATAATGCAAAGCCTTACAATGCAATGAGGATAGACATATTGTTTTCTTTTTATTATTTTTCCATTTTCATTTCTTTTCAAACAACAAACTGACCATTATCTTTCAGATCCATGGTCCTTATCGAAAATTTTCAAAGATTTAAATTCCTGCCTTTAAGGTATCCGACTACGTTCGGAACTGTGATTTTAAAAAAGCGCATATATTGATAATTTCCATGATATTTAGTGTCACTTAGATTAGAATACTTGTATAAAATTGTTTTAAGCACATTATGACAAAAAAATTATTTAAATACAATATTTAGGCAAAAAAATAACGTAGAATAACCTTTTTCCAAAACGTTCTTCTTTTCTAAAAAATTCTTCTATAACAATAATATTTTGCTTATATAAAGTAAAGACGACTTCTCCAGGGAGTCTGAACAAGGAGTTTTGAAAAATTCACATTATTTTCAGAGTTACCAACAATTGAAATAATTATCGGTGTTTTTTTTCTTAAAATGTCTACCCTCTGTTATAGTAAATTATGGATGGATAACTCCACTGCTAAGTAACATATTTCAAAAATTGTAGTTCAGCCCCTACACAGAGGTCTGAGCTATATGCAGGCATAATATTATTATATATAATAGAAGTATTTTTCATAAAAGAAGAAAGTTTTGAAAAGTGATCATTCTATGTTCGGTTTTTGTCAAAATATTGCACTTAAATAATTTTTTATTGTTATAATATTCTTAAAACAATTTTATGTGCATTTTCAAATCTAAATGACACTAAATATCATAAATATTATCTATTTAAACGCATTTGCAAAATCCCGGTTCCGAACGTAGTCGGATACCTTAAAGTAAAATTTCAACCTTCACCACAAAGAGAATCCCGAATGAGAAGTGTTTAAGTACAATGGACAAACAGCACTTTTAAAAAAAAAACTATCGATAAATACGGGTAAATCAGAGATAAACAGAAGAAAACATCAGTGCCCGTACAACGTACGGGCAAACCATTCAAGAGGTTATGGTTTTCACAGTATAATTGTTATAAGCATTTTTATTTTTCAATTATTTTTATTCAATTTTTAAACGTTTTGAGACTTATTGCTAATTTATTTTTTCGTATTCAGTTAGTTGTAAAAATTTTATCTGGAATAAAAGGTGTCCGAAGTGGAAATAAAAGTCCAGGGCTCTGCTGTAAAATATTTTACATGAAGTAGCAATTCAAGTTGCACTTACAGTTGCTTATATCTAAGATATATCTCTTATTTTAGACATAAAAATAATTATATATATATATAAAAAGTATATTTAAAAAATATTTTTATATAAACATATGAATGTGTTATTTGTCACTTATCGGATTAATTTTATAAATAGCTCATATCTTATATAAAAACATAATTAACACAATTTTTTTTAAATTTGAAAGCCGTACTTTATTATTAGGGTTCAAGAAATGTACTCCACATTTGAACTAGTTAGTTATTAACAAAAATATTCTTGCTTCTTTCTAGTAAATTTTAATAGTGACATTAAATTTTCATATTTATGTACATAACAAATTTACTAAGCGACTTGTTTTTCATTAGAAATGTTTTTAAAAACTATTATTAAAAGTGTACATTTTATACAAGAGGAACATTTACTACAGATTTCTTTAAAGTTGTTAAATATGTAAATTTTGCATAGAAACATTTCCATTCATTTTCCTCTCTAAAATAACTAACTCAAACTTAAAAATTGTTCAATTTTTATACATATAAGTAATTAATGTAATTAAATATATACATAATTTAAATTTTTCGTGCCAAAAATAGAACTTATGTAACACACACACAATAACTTAAAACAGTTCATAGTCTTACAACATCATGGAATATCCACAAAGCGGATGGATATCATCCAAACATATAT
>BMAV01014160.1:81364-140677 GCA_019973955.1 Trichonephila inaurata madagascariensis | reverse complement strand
TTCAGGTATAAAATTATTCCAACATTAATATATTCAGCCAACTTTGGGAGTTATTTTAAACTACTTTTTTTATCCACCTTTTTTCTGGTATAAAAGTGTTTCGCATTTTTCCCCTTTTATCATTTTTAAAGGGTTTTTTTTTATATTGGGAAGATTTATTTATTTAGGGAATATTTTAAAATTTTAAAAAAACCCTTTTTAAATAACGTAAAGGGGAAAAATGTTCAAATTTATTTTTTAAAAATGGGGATTTTTTTTTTTTTTAAAATTTCCGGTTTTGCAAGTTTAAAAAAAACAAATTTTGGGAAAAATAAACTATATACATAACAACAAAAAAAAATTATTCTGAATATTGGTTATGCATTGAAAATTTCATTAAGGTTCATTAAAATTAAAAACTGAAAGAAGTTCTATTTTTTAAAATGACAACTGGTTAATACAGTGGTGGCCCCCAAATGCCCCCGGGGACTTAAAACATTATAACTCCAGAAAAAAATATGTACCATATAAAATTTGGACCATTAAAACCCATTTATCGGGTAAAAACTTTTGGGGGTCACCTCACAAAAATCCGAAAATCGTTTTTTCAATTTTTATTAAAAAAAAAACCCACTCTTTTTTTCTAATGCAATTTAAATTTTTGGGCTAACTGAATTAGAAGTATTTTTAATTTTTTTTAAAAAGTTTTTTTTAACCTGTCAAACCCCAAAACAGGGGATGCCACGCCCCCTCAAATAAAAACAAAAGTACATGCTACTTTTCAGCCTTTTCAAATAGTTTAAATTGAAAAAGGAATTTTTTTTTGATCAGCAACTTATTCAGGAAAGAAGTAAAGGGGAATAGTTGTAGATGCTTGTTTACTTTTAACAGCCGCATGTTTTTTTTCCCCCTTTTAAATACAACGAATTTCTCATCGTGTGGAAAAAAGTGTTTTCCAAAAACAATAATGAAAAAATGTTTAAAAACTTTTTTAAACCGGGGAAATAAAAACAAAAACTTTTGGGAAAAAAATGCAAAACCCAAATTTTGATGAATTAAACGTTGCATAACAGTCAACGATTTCAACAAAAAAAATTTCAGCTTTAACAAAAGTTAGGTAAGTTTAAAAAAGAGTATGTTTTTTTTTTTGATTCTTTGAAGTTTCGTTCTACACTGTACTTTTTTTTGTGTTTTGAAACAACTTTAAAAACATAAATAAAATGTAAAACCAAGGGACCATAAATTTTGGGCCAAAAAATTTTTAATATGTTGTATTTTGGGGTTTTTATTAAAACTTTTTTAATACGGGAAAAAACAGTAGTTAATCAAAAAGAAAAAATTTTTGAAGTAACAATAGACTTTCATATGCTATGAGGTTAAAAAAGGGAAAAATTTTTGCGGAGTTATAATTTGTCACCTACACTAAAGGTTTTTACAATTCCAGAAAAATTAAATAACGCGACAAAAAGTAACTAAAGTGTTATGCATTAATCGGAAACGATATCATTTAATTATGGATGCTAAAATGTATCTGTGGCTACAGGTACCTGGAAAAAAAAGGGCCATACCATAAAAATGGTGTTGTTACGGCATTTATTTTGGGACACTGGAAGGTTGTTGATACTGAAATATTGTGGGGAAATCCATGTAATTTAAAGCAATGTATATAGCGATGAATGTTCGGTAAGTTACATTGTTAGTAGGGAACGGAGTTGAAGAGATTTTTTTTTTTTGATCTTTCATCGCTCAAAAGACATTAGACTTTTAATATACACAATTTTTGGGGATTAGGGACTCTAAAGTCAAAAAGTTTAAACCTAAACCTTAAAGATATGTCAATAGAGTTGAATGTGTTTCATGTGGAAAATGATGGGAATGACTTGGGGGGTTAAAATCAAAATTAAAAAAAACAAAACATGAGGACAAAAAAATTTGGATGCCATAATGGCGATAGATACAAAAAAGACAAATTTTAAAAAACTATGTTTTTGGGTATTCAAAACAACTTGGGAAACTTGTCGTTTTAAACAAACATTTGAGCTGTATTTTTTTATAAAACTACAAATTTGAACCGACATTTTTTTTGCCCCGGGGGGATGACTTGTGGTGTATATATAAGCCAAACTGAAAGGTTAAAAATAAGCATAAACACAAATTACCTATTGCAATTAGGGAAATTTCATAAAAAGGGTTTTTGAATCTCTAGTCTTGAAAATTTTTTTAAAAAGCTACTTAATAAAACTCAAAATATTAAAAAAGGGAAATATATTTGTGTTTAAATTTAAAAACTGTATTTGTGCAGTTGGGAACTTTAAAAAATCATATATAAGGGGTTATATTAAAGAAACTTTTTACCAAATTAAAAATTTTAGATGATTAAACATTTAACCCTGGGTTTTACAAATTGAGCGTTGCAAAATAGATTTGGGGATTGAAAAAAAAAAATAGGCAGTTTTCAAAAAAACCAAAAAAAGGAAATTAAAACAAAAATTAAAATGGAAAAAGAAGATGATCTTGTAGAGACACCAAATCCAATTTTTACTGGGTATTAAATGAAATTTTTTCAAAACCCATTTTCAAAAGGGAAATTTTAAAACAAAAGGGAACATTTTTGAAAACACTACTTTTTTTTAGCCTTTAAAATTTGCACACCAAAAAAAAAATGAATATTTTAATAGAGATTTGTCAAAAAATTATTCAAAAATATTTATGGGTTAAAATGTACAGGGAATTTTTTTATCGTTTTAAAAATTTTTTAGTTATCCAATAAATTTTTAAAAAAAAACAAAATTTTGAAAAAAGTTCATTAAAAAATAAAAAAAATAAATGTAACAAAAAAATTATGACTGTAAACCCCAATTTTTTTAAAAAAGTTCCTTAAACTTGGTCATTTTTCATTGAGATAAAAAAGCTGCGTGAAGTGACCCCCTTAAAACAGAATAAACTATTAATACTGCTTTCATTATTCTTAATGTATACAGACATAGATAATACAATAATTATAATACAACAATCAGATAATGTTTAATTTATTTAATTAAAAAAGTTTTGTTTCTCAATTCTATCACTTAGTTTTTGCAAGTCAATCTCAATGCGTGTATTAGCTCATCGTAATTGATGTTGCAGGCTTTCGTTCAATAAGTTTATGTTTGATAAATTTCGTTTTCGAAAAGAATGATTTGCAGTTGTAAGTTGAAAAAAAGTTAGATTAATCAAGCTTGATCAAGCAGGGTATCGCTGCAATGCAGAAACAAAAACAACAGAAAAAACAGAAACAACGGGATAAAATAGAAACAATTATGGGATTTAAGTGCTACAAAACACTACAACAAAAACAAAAATATTGCACAAAATAATCGTATTTTGTAAAGTTGTAGAGAACCTCCCGTAGCGCAAAATTATTCAAAGCGGTTCTTATATGGCTCACGGGCCACGTGAAGGCCACTCCTAAGTTAATACAATAAAATATTAGTACATAGAAACAAAATTTAAATATTTAATTGAATTTTTAAAAGTAAAATTTTTAAATAAAGAAAAAAAAATTATACGAATATTTATTCTAATAAATAGTGGATTTTTCTGATTAACAAAAATTTTGATTTGAGAAAAATATCATTAACTAGTTAAGACAATACAACATAATTACACAGAAGCAAGTTTCAAATATTCAGTTAAAAATTCGAAGGGAAAATTGTTAAGTAAAACAAAAATTAAATGAGTATTTACTCTTACAAGTAGTGAAGATTTTTGACTAACAAATTTTTGATTGAGAAAAATATTCTGTAACTCTTAAAATAAAAACGACACGCTGAAAAATATACTGTAAAAATAACAATGTTTGAAAATTATTATTTTGCTCTAAATCATTAAGTTCAATGCATTATGCGTGACCCATAAAATAAAAATGGATATGCAGGAAATTTTTTTAAAAAAAAAAAATTACTATTTGCAAATAATTGAATTATATGAAAATTCGTATTTTGAATGCATCGTAATGATCTGCAACAAAGCAAGTGTACGTCTACAGATTACAATTTAATTTAGCTTATTTTAATTGTACCTCGTGAAGAATTCATATAAGAATATTTGTTTAACAAACTGCAATGTGGTGTGACGGAATTATGAGCCTTCTTTTATGATAATGCTTTTTACTTAAAAAAAACTATAACTAATACTTAATTTGTCGAATAAATTCTTGCATAGGTATATTTCGCTATACTTTGCTATACCACTCGCGGTAGTAAGATTTTAACTCTGAGACACTCGTCTTTGAAACATATACTAACAACATTCCATTGCTAAATTCCACATTTATTAGTCATCTTTAACTTGTAAGCATAATATTAATCCAACAGATTCATTACCATATCTTTAAGATGTAAACTATTCTATTTGTCAGAGTGAAACCAAATACAGATGATGAAACGAGAAATAAAAACAGTTTATATCCATTTACTTTATCTTTTTTTTTTTTACTTCTAAAAGCATTTTTATATGTTGTTTAACCACTCGTGCGGGATTTTATAATTTCAAAAGTAGAATGTTTCTGAGAAGAAAACGAAATTTTTATGAATATACGACCAAAATCTGAAAAAAATGTCATAGAGTAACTTATGTAACATGTATAAAAAATTAGAGCGATTTACATAAAATAGTAGATATCCTTTCAAGCTATTGCAGCTGTTTATGGTGTAATAATAACAAAAAACATTGAGTGTCAATGAGTTTCAATTATGTGTCGTAGTTGGCAATAAATTACAGCATTTAAAAAGTAAGGATAGATTTCAACGTTTCTCAGGTGTTCCTTGTAAATGTATACAGCAGATATACAAGAAATACGGCAAAACGCCCTATTTGAAGTTTCAATACAGTCGTAAAGAGATGCTGGATGGACAGATTATCATTTCGCTGTCAATAATAGTTTCAAATGATAAGCAGGCAACAATTTTGTATGCAACATCAAAATTTAGTACTGAAGCAACAACATTTGAGCTATTCAGCACACTGCACAGTATATAGAATAAGGAACCACACACACATGGCCCTTTTAATTCCCATGAGGATAGAATGGCACTAAAATACAAGCGTAACTCTGAAATTTTTGAGACAAAAAAAGAAAAATAAAGTTAGTTTAATTTGAAAATACAAAGTATTTGAACAAAACAGATGATTTTTATTGACTTACTTCAAGTTTCTTAGCGTAGAATAAATTTTAGATAGAAGAGAAAACGGAGTTGATGTGAGAACATTATCGTGCTATGATGTTCTATGATTTTAAAGCGCGATTAAATCAAGACGAATACGTTCAATGGTTGCATTTAGCATTTGGCGATGAATTTCCACGTCGATGCAAACAGTATTTAGAGGGTTTTAAGAATTTCTCAGAAATCGCAATTCTCTTTAAAATGAAGAACACACAGGAAGGCCGCGGTCGGCAGTAATCCCGGATAATGTATCTGCCATACAAAAACTGTTAATGGATGATAATCGCTGTACCTACCAAATGATACAGAAGGAACCTAACATTGGATCCGCAGCCATGCACAAAATCATTCACGAAGAGTTATTTATAAAAAAAAGTATTTCGCCGTTGAATTCCTGATAACCCAACTGAGCACCAAAAAGAGGAGCGTGTCAGAATTAGTAAAGAAATCCTAAATTGCTAAATGATGGTAGCGACCGCATCATTTCTAAAATTGCAACTGGGGGAAGAAAAGTACATACCGTTTTTTGATGCTCCAACACGTCAAGAAAGCAAAGAATTGGTCTTCCACGCCAACAATGGTGAAAAGACAAGGAGCATTGAAAAAAGTAATGTATACTGTTTTCTTCAAAAGTATGGGATTAGTAAAAGCCATCAAGTTGGATGGACAGAAGACGATAACAGCAAACTCTTATACCTCTAAATGTCTTCCAGAAATTCTCCTAGAAGTAAATGTTAGGGGACTAATGCTTCACCACGACAATGTATCATCCCATACATCCGGATTAACGGTTGAGTTTCTTAAGCAAAAACGAATTTAAGTGATAGAACATCCACTTTATTTTCCGGATCTATATGTGACATTTGGTTATTTTTTATCTAAAAAAGAACTTACTTGGACGTCGTAAGCATACAGAAGAGATTGATGTGGCTATAAATTCATTTTGTCATCAATTCCAAGAACTGAATGGTTGGAGGCACTTAATTTTCTATGGAAAATTCATCTACAAAAGTGCATTGATGCTGGAGGAGACTACTTTGAACACTTCTAAAATTTTGTAAGAATGACTTCAAAAACCTATGTGTATCTCAAAAATTTCAGAATGAACCTAGTATGCATCCTGCTTAGCACTGACACTTAATGACCACACCAAAATAACTTATTCTGTCGAATCGCGTTTCCAACTACATCGAGAAAATGTAAGAATACACGTCTGGCTCAAGATCCAGTAATTGATAACCACAAAACTGTTGTTGACAAAAATTCGCAATGGTATTGATACAGTAAAACGATGAGTTTCGTTAACCGCTACAAAATTTGTGTATGGTGCTAATATGCTAATATCAAAACATCAGTCACAAGGGTGTCATTAGTCTTAGGAATAAATCTGTCTGAAACAGTATTTTAACACTGTCATCTTCGCCATATTATGGCTACAGGAACATTCATCTAAGCTTGTAGTTTGATTATTACAATCCGAGTTCTGAGATATGAGCTGATAAAGACAATTGAGATGTTATGCTACACGTTATCGAACGGGATTTTATAATATATCTAATTGTGACTTCAAGATATATCCAATTGTGACTTCAGAATATATTCAATTTTGACTTCAGAATATATCCAATTGTGACTTTAGAATATATTCGTGAAATGAGACCTACAGAAAGTATGGTATGTGCCTTGCCTTTTGCACAATGCTAGCTAGTACTTCGTAGAATTCATGTTTCGTCTTATTTCTACAGTCTTTCGTTTCCGTCGTAAACCTACAAAATATTAGAATGGTGCAGGAGTTTTTCTGACTCTTCAGTGCATTTATAATACGTGGGTGGTCCCATAAGCACCCGGCCTGACCCAAAGATGGGGGTTAGTTGGGAAAATACAACTGTATTAGAAAGTACGCATGTTTCGTTTGAAGACGCCGTGTTGTTTGGTACTTTTTTTAAGGGGAGGGGATGCACGTGGTATAATTTTCATTAACTATGTCAGTGCTTCTCAAACTTTCAATACTTGCGACTCAATTTTCAATCATAATTTTCATCGCCCTCCGTACAATAACAATGTATTGAATGCAATAATAATATACTTTGATGCTAAAACTACAGTACGATCTTAATTATAAACCACTATAATTATTAAGATAAGTATTAAGTTTTGTATACGTTACTTTCAAGTAATAGGTATTTTAAGTAAGTTTGTGATATGGTCGATCTTTGGCGATCATATCTTGGGTTTTCAGCGTGAATTAGAGATGTGGGATTCTCGAAATGAATCGACATTTTAGAATTCTTATTATGACTTTATTAAGAGTTTAACTTAAATTTCTAATATATTGAACAAACTTAACTTAAGTGAGAATAAACCAAAACACGTAGCCGTAGCTAAAACAGATCGCGCAATTGGATCACTTATCTAAATAATTATATTATCCACCTACTTTCAATTCTAATAATATTACGACTTCGGATATCAAATAATCTGTCCTACCTTGAATTCCGCAACGGTTCAATCACTTTCAGATAAGCAGATCGGCGCGCGTGCAATAGTATGCACCTTGTAGTAATGGCTAGGAATCCGTGATTCTTTGGTAGGCCATCAAATTACACTTCTATCTTTTCTAAACAGAACTTTCTCTAAATTGCCATCCCGCTTACTAAAACTTCTGTTCTTTTAAAGACTATCTTATTTGCATCTACACTGCATTTCACTTCTTGGATTTGGGTTGTAAAAAATTTGCCATTAATCTTGAGCGTCAAAGAACCCAGAGGTTATGTTACAGAAAAGACGCGTGAGCCCGTCACAAGTTATTTTTAAGTAATAGATATTTTAAGTAAATATATATATATATATATATATATATATATAGTCTTATTCTCTACAAACAAGAGATAAAAATCCAACAATCACATTCGAAAAACACGTAGACAGTAGGAAAATCACACAATGAAGGGCACATTAGCAACCGAGATTAAAATTATAAAATGGATGCTCTGCAGTATTCTAAACAATACTGACTTAGGACAGCTAATATATAAAATAATTTATATAAAAGTGGGGTTGAACATGTTTTTTGGTCAGCCAACCTTCCCTCCTTATGTAAATAATACTGAGCAAAAACCTATTGAAAGTAATGAATAGTAATATCTAAATCCATTACAAGATAGAGGTAACTTACCTAAAAATTGCACTTAAAAATGCAGAACCCGCGCTAAATCTGAGTGCAATAAACAAGTTATTGCCAGATTCTGGACACTAATGCAGATTCAAAGCATATGAATGGTTGAAATGTAGCACTTAACAAAAGTATAAAAAGAATATAAATAAAAATTAATGAGAGTTACAAATTACCATAACTTTAGTGACACTAGAGTATATATATGAATTAAGTAATAATAAGTAATTTTTATCTAATATTAGAATATGGGGTAACTATAACTATGAAATATGTAATTTTATAGTAATGAACTATTATTAATCTAAGAATTTTTAACCCTTACTATTTTGAATAGCTTTATTCATATAACTATTAATAAAATTAATTGGGTATTTCTGATTTAAGCAATATTTAGTAAAATATTTATAGTTATTTATTATTTCTGATTTTTTTGACACCAGAAATTTATTGCGTTGTATATAATTAATAACAACATTTCTGAATATATATATATATATATATATACTTTTAAGTAGTAAGAAAAGTATTATGCTGCTTTTCTTTTCTAATTTTTAAATTGGAACAGATAACAATTAAAATACAACGTGTATTTTTATTATGTCAAAATGTATTTTGTTTTGCTTCCTTTAAGTAAATTCTTATAATTTTTTAAAAATAATCTTTTATTCTCGACTTTTTGATATGCTCGCGCCCCCCTCGTACGGCTATCACACCCCCTTAGGGGACGCGTCCCACAATTTGAGAAACACTGGACTATGTTGAAAAAGGAAAAACTGTCAACGGCGAGTATTGCGCGAACTTATTGCAAAGTTTTGTGATATGGTCGATCTTTGTCGACCATATCGTTGTGGGTCAGCATAAGTTAGAGGTGTGCGATTCTCGAAATGAAGAGACATTTTAGAATTCTTAATATGACTTTATTAAGAGTTTAACTTAGATTACTCATATATTGAACAAACTTATATTAAGTGAGAATAAACCAAAACACGTAGCCGTAATTACAACAGATCGCGCAATTGGATCACTTATCTAAATAATTATATTATCCGCCTACTCTCAATCCTAATAATATTTCGAATTCGGAAAATAATCTTCCTACCTTGAATTCCAAGCAACGGTTCAAACACCTTCAGAAAGGCTGTTGGGCTCGTGTGCAATAATATGCACCTTGTAGTAATGGCGAGATATCCGTGATTCCTTGGTAGGCCGTCAAATTACACTTCTACCTTTTCTTTACAGAGCTTTCTCTAAATTGCCATTCCGCTTACTAAAACTTCTGTCCTTTTAAAGGCTATCTTATTTGCATCTATTCTTTCGTTTCACTTCTTGGATTTGGGTTGGAAAAGATTTGCCATTAATCTTGGCCGTCAAAGAACACAGAGGTTATGTTAGAGAAAGGACGCGTGAGCCGTCACAATTTGAGAGAAGAAATCAAACAAAAACGACCACATTTACATAAGAAGAAAGTGTTGCTTCATCAAGAAAATGTACATGCTCACAAGTCCGTTATTGTAATGACCAAAATTAATGAATTAAAGTTTGAATTGCTACCTCATGCACCCTATGTGCCAGATTTAGCCCCATCGGATTATTTTCTATTCCTAAACTTGAAAAAATGGCTCAGTAACCAAAGATTTTCCAACAATGAAGAAGTTTATGTCAACAGTTAATGGCTATTTTGAGGAGAAAGATAGTTCTAATTATAAAAAGGCATAGCGCTTATTGAACTTTGCTGGGAAAAGTGTATAGAGCTGAAAGGGATTATGTTGAAAAATAAATAAATTTTTTTCCAAAATTTTTGTGTTTCTTTCGTTGGGTCGGGTACTTCTGGCAATACCCTCGTATCTAATTTTTACAGCTAAGAATTTTAGAATGTTTTTTTTTTAATTTGCTTATTACATATAGTATTTTGTTTTAGAACTGAACAAAATTTAAGCTCTAAGTTATTATTATAGAGTAAAAGTAATCATATATATACTTTTCGTACAAAACAGTAATAGTTACTATGCATCCCTAGACATCAACTCAGTTTTATTGAATAATTGATAGAAGAAAAGTACTATATTCCGTACATCTGGATGGTTAATGGATAAATCATTTCCTCAATTGAATATCCTGTCAGATCGAAAACTGGATAAAAAAGCACTTTATTATTTTTTTAAATTTGCGAATAGATTTATTTTATAAAAAAAATCACAGTAATAAAGGTTTTATCATATCTTTATCAATTTGAAGGTCACTAAGATAAAAATTTATGAGTGTTTTTTCCCCTTCGCATTGCAATTTCTTATCATTTATATTTACTACATTTGTACGCTATCTTTAAACTTTTTTTGTTGACAATTTTTCACATTTCTTAATATCACTTTTATGTATTTTTAAGTTTTCTTTAGTACTGTGTTTAAAAATGTTACTGATTGTTACGGACCTAAGCAGTTAAAAATCCTTATAAAATATGTTTACCCTTCGATAAAACATATATAATTATGTTTCTCAAAACGTTTTAAGCTTTTAGCTACTTGCATTGCATGGTGTCAGATTCCTAATATAATATATCAAAATAAGTAAGTTATTTATTATATTTATCTATTTACTGAAAATATGAAATGCTTGTTTAGTGTATATTTTTTATGTTATTAAGGTATCCGACTATGTTCGGAATCGTGATTTTAAAAAAGCGCATAAATAGATAATTTTTTGATATTTAGTGTCACTTAGATTAGAATACATGTATAAAATTGTTTTAAGGACATTTTGACAAAAACAATTTATTTAAATACAATATTTTGGCAAAACTGTAGCTTAGAATAACCTTTTTTCAAAATGTTCTCCTTTTATAAAAAATTCTTCTAAAATAATAATATTTTATGTGTATGTGTGCTTATATAAAGAAAAGACTTCTCCAGAGAGTCTAAACTAGTTTTTTTTGAAAAATTCGCAGTATTTTCAGAGTTACCACTAATTGACATAATTATCGGTGTTTTTACTTAAAATTTCTCCCCTCTGTTGTCGTAAAACATGGATAAACCCACTTCTAAGTTATATATTTCAAAAATTCTAGTTGAGCCTCTGTACAGAGGTCTGTTCTATTTACAGGCAAAATATTATTATTATAGAAGCATTTTTCAAAAAAGGAGAATATTTTGAAAATGGGTCATTCTATGTTCATTTTTTGTCAAAATATTGTACTTAAATAATTTTTTATTGTAAAAATATTCTTAAAATTTTTTTTATATACATTTCCTAATCTAGGTGACACTAAATATCATAAACATTATCCAGTTATATGCTTTTGCAAAATCATGGTTCCGAACATAGTCGGATACCTTAAATGTGTTTAATTAATTCTTTCATTATATATAAATCAGGTATGAACATTTGAATCTTGCTACTCATTTGTATTTAAATCTTTACAGCCTGTATCAAACTCTATTTATTGCAAATAGATATTACTTGTATGTAATAAATTTTACATATGGTAGATTTTTCAAAAGCTATTATGATAATTGTAAAAATATGTGCTGTAGCATTTTTCTGAAATTCTAAGGTACTTTGCTTTACAAAAAAAAAAAACTGTCATCTCAAACTGTCCTTATGTTGTAGTGTTAAAGGATTTAATGTCGAATTGAATTTCCGATACAAAGACATTTCAATGGCAATTGGTAAAAATCGGAGTTAAACATCATTTTTTAATCGGCATTATTGTAAAATGCATATATTTCTCCTTTTGCTCACATTGCTTTCTGTTTTACCACTTATATGATTACTTATCATATTCCATATTCTATACTGAAACGTCAAATGAATTTTTTAAAGAAATTTTATTATATAAAGAGATAAAAGTACATTAAATACTTTTAAATTATAAAATCTATCATCAAGCGTTAAATCGAAAACATAAGTTACTGTGGCAAGAATGGCAGAAAAATGTGATTAATTGTATGATTATTTGGTACGCTGAGCAATTCGACATCCACGGAAACCCATTATTTTCCAAGTATGTTGTGTTTATTCTTTTCATAGTAAAGGGTAAAATGGCGTAAATGATGCTCCTAATGATTCTGCTTTTTGTATTCGCAAAGGTTTGCAAAAAAAAAAGTGCCATTTTGAGAAAATAATAAGATTGCTCCCAATTTTTTATTTCCTTGTTAAGAAACCGTAAAATTCCTCCTAAATCGAATTCATCTTTCTATTTCGGTTAAATTCTTAGGTCAAATTTTGTGAATTACTTTCATCAAAATGGTAAAATTTAAGATTTCTATAAATTTCGCTTACAATTTCCAAAGACTGTAAACTTCATAATCCAGTTTTAGGTACCATTTTTAAAAAAAGTATCGTTTAATTATATAAAATATTTTTTGCACATTTATAAAACCATACACAAAATATGGTGATCTTATTTTTAGTAAAATATTCTTTAAGAAAATTTCTATTTTTTCCTCTTATTCATACATAAAACTATTTTTGAAAAGACTGTGTACTACTTTGGCTAAAAAATAGGTCACTATATACACAGGTATCCAGTACATGAGTATAAAAAAAATTGGAGCCCTGTAGTGAAATGGTTTTTTTTAAAGTGTACCTAAAAGCAAAAATTTATGCTTTGTTTGGAGAAAAAGTGAAAAAACTAAACATTTGTAAACGTTTGTTTACATTTTGGTCAATTACTTTTCTTATATTTTAAGGTTATTTTATCAAAGAATATATAAGTGTTATATAGATTTTTAGATTCAGAAAAATATGCACTACT
Organism: Trichonephila inaurata madagascariensis; assembly: GCA_019973955.1. Classification (NCBI taxonomy): domain Eukaryota; kingdom Metazoa; phylum Arthropoda; class Arachnida; order Araneae; family Nephilidae; genus Trichonephila; species Trichonephila inaurata. The sequence goes on along the minus strand of BMAV01014160.1, from coordinate 127,569 downwards.
ATTTAATACTAAAATTGAAAAATCGATTTTTTGTATGTGTGTGATGTCCTGGTTACCTTAACAAATCCATCAATGCATTGTATCGCACTATCTTTCACACAAGCTTCTAGTTACTGAACTCATCGACTTTAGCCAACCTTGAGTCACTGAATATTTGATTTTCATAAGCCTCATTCTATGATGAATCGTTTAATAGGTTTTTGATTTTTTTCGGTAATTTTACCTAGTCATATAACAAACTATGATCGATTGCTCTACCGATTTTAATTATTTTATCTTACAAACTTTTTACATTTCCTAAACGTTATTTTATCATTAATTTATTTCGAAGTTTCTTTAAAAATTGCGTCATCAGAAATTACATTCACTCTCTATTTTGTTATTTAACGATTTTGAAAGCAGTGTACTTTTTATTTAAACTAAATAAATGAATTCCAAGTGTAATGGAGTTCAGTATTTTATCACGATGCTTTATTTTTATTGTGTTTATTTTCTGGTTATAACACAAACATAAAAATATTCACCCAAAATGTTTTACCATCAAGAATGTCTTAAGACTTCCTGAGACCCTGGGCCCTTACGCAAAAGTAGATCCTTTGCCCCTACGTAATAGTAAGCTCTGGACCCTTACACAAATGTAGGCCATACCTGTGACACATAAAAATAGACATAGTATACGTTATAAGATACTCGTACAGACCGAAAGCAGATAAATGTGCATGACTTACAATCGCACAAACCGGCTCGACCGGCTGCCGCCATTTGACTGAATGAGTAATGATAATGTATGATAATAGGCATAGGCCTATACTAGACGACGATCATCACATCTAGCTAGTTGATATATCATCCGAAATGCCCAGTTTTTCGAAGAATACAACCAGAAATAACATTTGATCTTTAAAATTATTAAAATCAGGATTTTATAAATTCTGAGTAGAGAACGAAATGAGGCCCAGTTGGCCTATACCTTAAGACGTCCCTGTTTACCGTATCAACTTTGTGACGTCATGAGCCCTTAAAATTACTTCATCACTTGGTAGCAAGAGGGAACACGTGCAGCTAGGAGCCCCAAAGGCCTTTTATTTATAAATTAATTTAAAAAAATTAAATTCAAGATTAATTATTCTAATCGTCACAGTCTTTCGTGGGAGAAAAGTTCAAATCCGGAACAATGCTGGAAGATCTTTATACGATTGTCTCCTTGGTACAGCTGTCCTCGCAACACTTTTCACTGGTATCGTCCAAGATCACTCACTCGATCGGTTGCCCTATAGACTCCGTCAATGCGTCTTTAAGAGACCATCGCAGTCCCTTTTTCTTGATTCTTGAGGTGCGGCTGTCCCCGCAAATTCTATCGTCTTTTTTCGAAGAAGATGGGGAAAAAAAAGCTGAAGTGGAAGATGATACAGAAGATTGAAGGAAATCTTCGTCAACTTTCGAGATGACCCTTTAAACCCCCTGGGTGGGATTTTTTCACGTCCCCAATCATCTCTGATTGGCGAGTGTAACGTTTCTGCACACTGCACGCTTCGTCTGGTTCCAACTCCATTGGTTCTTAGAGACAATAGGCCGGCGTGACAGATATCAAGTCTATCGCCGTACCAAGAGTACGACATGGAGGGTCTATCAATCGACCACATTTTGTCTTCAGCTGATATAAGAGCATTCAGACTTCTTTTTAATTCCACATTTTCTATTTACTATCTATACATTTTCCATGTCTTTGTAAAAACTAATTATTTGGCTCAACCATGGGATAAGTAATGAATATATGGTACCTCAGATCCTACTATCAGTTACAGGAACATGATTTCCTAATGTGATTAGTCAAATACCATTTGGTGTAGAGATGTACGAACCAAATGATACTTTATCAAAACCAAAGTTTGTACTATCCATTCCTTTGTATCCATAAAATGATTGGTTGACAGTTAGATTCCTATCCTCAGTCATTGACGTCTATTCGGCAGTTAAGTTTTGTAAAACGGGTTCTTCTTTCGCCTAATATATTTAAATACTTGTATCATCACCTATCTGACATGGTCTCATATCTCCTTCCTTTCGTGGAAGTGCCGATCCGGGGGATAGAACCTGCTACCTATGTTTCCAAAGCTGAGTAACACACACTAGACAAAAGTGTTCAGCTCTGTCAGGAGGCTGTTACTGGCCTATGTAGATGATACCGCTACAGTATTCTTCCACCAGAGAGTCGGTGGATAGGTGAACGAAAGAGTTATTTGTTATGGCGAGCGTGTGAACTATTGCTGTTGCGTCAAGTTAGTCTGAGAATTTTGGTTGCTGCGTCAAGTGATTCTAATGACTTCGGTTGTCGCATCAAGTGAGTCTGACGACTTCGTTTGCTGCGGCAATTGAGTCTGGGGACATTTGGTTGATCTAATTGCGGGTAGATGGCGCCATGACAGATCAGTAGGTTGAGGTTTTCTTTATTCAGCCAGCGTCACCAATGTGGAAATACTTATCCGGGGACGGAGCCCGCGACCTATGAATCCGAAGCCGAGTAACATACCACTAGACAAAAATGTGATTACCTCTGTCCGGAGGCTGTTACTGGTCTATGTAGATGATACCGCTATGATGACCACTTGTTTACTTTTGTTCCCTAAGTTTTCTCGTTTATAATCGCAAAGTCTGATTCCACTGAGTCGAACCATCTCAGCCTTGGTCTTCCACACGTTTCCGAATTCCAGTGACTTTGAATTGTAGTATTTTATTGACAACATTATCATATGACATTCGAATTATATGGGCCATACAATTCATTCTATTTATTTTTATGTATTTAATGATGTCAGGTTGCTTATAAGTTCTATACAATTAAAAATCGTACCTAGTTCTCCAGCTATTATTTTCGTTTACACGTCCAATTATACCTCAAAGTATTTTTCTCTCAAAAGATGCCATTCGATTTTCTTCCAGTATGTTATTGACCAAGTCTCAGATGCATATGTCAGAACTTAAGTACTTGTATATACGGCAAATCTCTAATCCAGTTCTATCAAAAATATATATCCTTTGTAGATCCCATATCAGCTAATTCTCCACCATGTTTTTTCTTTGTATTCAAATGTGATCTTCTTAATTCATTGTGATAGTGCATGTGTATTAGACTCAGTAATAACAGCTTTTAATTTGATCTACGCGCTATGATTCGTTTCTTGTTTGTTTCTTTTTCTGTTTTTGGTTTCTTCTCAACTACTTTTTGTTCATCAATTAATACTTCAAAAATTCAATTACACCTTCGTATCCCGGCAGAGATGCCTCTAAGAGGAAAGTAGTCAAATATCCGATGTACAGGGTGACTATGTTTCCATTCGAATATCTCCAGGAAGTTGAAATAAGAACTATTAATTTAAATGAATTATCTCATCAATCAGTCTTTTTTGTGCATTTAATCACATTTAAAACAAGTACAAAACACTATCTACATTCTGAACGTAAGAAAAAAAATGTTGTTATTAGTTGTTGTTAGCAGCTCATAAAAAAAGTTTGGCTCTCAAAATCTCTCTCATAGAAACAATTTTTTCTCTTTAAAAAAAACCCATTTTTTTTTTTTTAAAAAAAAAGAAAATCAAAAATGCATAGTTTATAATTCAACTATTTTTCTTCCTTTCCGGAAGAATGATTATTATTTCATCATGACAGATCCTTCTTTTCTCAGTGGCACGACATCAGAGGGTGGGTCTTGGCCTTCTCAAGAAGCCTTTTCCAGGCCTGCCTTCTATCTGCCAATGTTCTCCAATTCCTAGTTCTTAAAACTCGGAGATTTTTTTCTAGGCCATCAATCCGTTTGAGATTTGGCCTGCCCTTTCTTCGTGTGCCAATTGGTTGAGCATTGAAGACTCTTTTAGTGGTGCAGTCTTCGTTCATTCTGATAACGTGACCTGCCGATTTAATTCGTTGTATTTTAAGGAAGTTAACAATGTCAGATTCTTTATATAATCGATAGAGCTCTAAATTTAATCTTCTTCGCCATGTTCCATTTTCCTGAATTCCTCCAAAAATGGATCTTAAAATATTCCTTTCGTAGATACTTATCATGTTCTCATCTGTTTGAGACATGGACCAAGATTCACATGCATAAGATAATACTGATCTTAAAAGACTTTTATACAATAGAACTTTTGTTTTTCTTTTGATTAAATTTGATTTAATAATTTTTCGTATTCCATTAATACATCTATTAGTATTGTAATTCTATTTTGGATTTCAGTAGTATAATTGTTTCTATTGTTAATTTCTGAACCTAAATAAGTGAAGCTGTCAACAACTTCAAAACTATACTCTTCAATTTTAAAATGGGAATTGTTAAAACATGATTTAGTGCAAGGCATGTACTCGGTCTTATTCTCATTGATTTTCAGTCCCATATAATGACAGATAATTTGTTAAAAAGATTTATTTAAAAATTGTTTGCTCTTGAAATGAAAAATATTTCAGGGACAAAACAAAAATTATTCCCCGGATAAAATTAACTAAAAATAGTTTTTACTTAATAATAGCTAATTTTTTTTTCTTTACTTGGTCACATTAAATTTTGACGAACTATTTTTACTGCGGAAGCGTAGTAAAAATTAGAGCTGTATAAATTATACTCGAAACATAGTATGTTTTCATTCTTATTAGTATTATTAGATTGGGTTAATAACAATAACTTTTACCGTTGAGTCGTATCTGACTAACCAAAAAAAATCAATTTAAAAATATATACTCAATTTCTTTTATATATATATATATATATATATATATATATATATATACACATTTACTTTAAGATTAATTACTTTAAAAATCTCTTAAACTGCAAAAAAACTACACCCATTCTTTTTAGATTATTATCAATTAAAAAACTGATAGTCATCTCGCGCTCATAACTTTTTAAAAAAGAAGCTTGTAAAACAATACAATTACTCCTCCACTACCATTAAAAAAACGTTAACAGGCAACCATTTGTAAATCTAAGCCAATCTAATGAACAAATCTTTCGAAACCAGATCTTCCAAGCCCGAGCTGAACCCGGGATCAAGAGCAAGGTCTTCGAAACCCCGAATTCTCGCGTTTGTATCATAAATTATCCAAGTGCTGATTTCGAAGAAGTATTTGGACATCTCATATACGCCCCCTTCAAATTACTCGGATCCAAAGCCCAGTTTGCGTGAGAATCAAGTAGCTATTTAAGATTTGATTAAACACACATAAAGCTATCCTGGGGGCATGTGCCCACCCTTATATAAACGGTGATGACAGAGATTAATGGGACACGGGCCCCTTTTTCGAAATCATTATGAGAAGAAAACGTTTCGCGAGAGTCGGTTTTTTTATTTCGTTTCATGGGCAGAGCAAATTTATTATATTATCATTATTGCTATTATTCTTATTATACACATAGAGAGCGACAATTTATCACATCTAGAAATGAGAATGCGCACATGATGTGGTAAGTTTTATCACCCCGAGTGGCTTTTGTTTTATTTTCACTTCTCTCGTGTGGTTTTCTTGCACTCCCCTCCTCACTCCTACTTTTATCGTTTGGTATTTTATTAGAAGGAGGGGGCTCGTGATTAATTGAGGAAAGGTTCAGAAGGATGTTGCTTCCCCACCTATCTCCTCCCCTTTCTGCTGGGGATATTTGTTTAGTTGTTGCCTGTTAAGGCAAACGATCCATTCGGAGAATTTTTCAATTATTTTTGTTCTGATGGGGATCGAAGGAGATTGATAATCGTCTGGTGCCTCGAATTGCGCAGACTGAGACCCCCTCGTTGTCCAGAGGGGGGTTGAGGTAATTGACGAATTAGGTGCTTAGAGAAATCGTCTGTTTGTATAAGAATAATTAAATACGTCATAGAAATGGAAATGCATCTATACTTAGCAAATGGTTTTGTCTAAATAATTACCGATATTTTGATCGAATGTATTGGTTTATTCTGAGACTATTTAATTCATTTGAGAAGCATTTAAAAGGTTATATTCTTTATACATTGAACAGCTCTTTGGTTGAGGTCATGGACTTCGATTCCACTCAATCCGAGGATGAAAAAATTCGGAAATTATCATGTTATTCATCAGAAATCCATCGAGTGGAGGAATGATTTCCGTTGAACCTTAAACAGAATTTATTTTCAGTTTTCATTTGGTATGGCCCGGAAGTTCAAAGAGCGGCACCAAGTGAGATAATGCCCTCATCATCTGATCCTAGTGGTCAAGGTCACGGACTCCTAGCTAGCATGTCATGAGTTCAAGCCTAGTGCCACTGAAGACCCGCCGTGTAGAGAAGGCTACTGCACGTTAAATCTATCGAGGCTCAAATGTCCTCCTGTTAGTGTGGTGTGGAAGCAAGGAGAGGTGGGAGCCAGATCAGGTTTCATCCTTTTCCCTTGATCATAGTTCAAAATTTCGAGGTCCATCGCCAGTAGCCCTTGCGCAACTTTATAATTTTATAATATTAGTTTCATCCTCACTCATTCGATGTCAGATCGTGTTTCTAAGAGTGGATTATATTTAAACTATAACAATAACAAAGAGAGAGTCTTAACCCCTTGTGTACCAGACTGTACTTTCTGGTATCCCAAGAAATCTCAGATTTCTGAGGACACAAGAAAGCACAGTCTGTATCTCCAAATTTCTGGGGATACTGACCTTAACGTTACGACGCAAATTTCATTTTTTTCATCTTGACACTGACTAAGACGCATGTTGGTTCGTGTTTCGTTTCGCTTTCTGAAGTCTGTATATAATTACAGTCGAACCTCTATATTGCGAATTTTTCTATTTAGCGAACTTTTTCCTGGAACCAATAACATTTCACGAATTTCTTCGTGAAATAACTTCTCTATAGCGAAGTGCATTTTCGATATAACGCACCTTTTTTCCTTGCGATTTAATTTTTTTCTCCCTATTTTTAAAGTATTTCTGGACTTTTCAATTTATTCTCTCTTTTAACACATTTTATGGCTGTCAAAAATTTAGAACTGGTTTTTATTAGGTCCCTAGTTTGCCCGAGAGCAATAGAATTCTGGTCGTTTCATCTAAGAAGTGCAACCTTTGACCCCCATTGTCCAGTTCACTGTAAACATCTTCGATATCCCTTTTCACCGTCAGTGGAGTTGTCTCGTGCCCTCGTGTTCTTGAACTAGTCTCCTATCATTTGTAGTGTCAATCAGGTATACTGGTAACTTTGTTTCTTGTAGCTCGAAAATGTTGCTTGAGCATCAAAGAAATACATTTAATTCTTCAGGAAGTATATAAAGGCTTGAAGAAACTTTCCTTGCAATTTTTCTTTCTTTCTTTTTTTTTTTTTTTTGATAGTTAAGATATATAAAATAAATATATATTAATTTACAAAAAGTTATGAATAATTACTTTTTTTTAATGTATAGTGTTTACGAACTTAAAATTATAGTTTTATGTGGTTTACGAAGTATATTGAAAGGTGAACCTTCATATAATGAATTTTCCATATAACGAACTTTTTTTCGGGATTTAGCTACTTCGTTATATAGAGGTCCGACTGTAGTTTATTTTTACTTTTTCAATATACTTTATATACTAATACTAGGAAAAAGTTCAGAAAAAAAGAGGTTCGTTTAGTGGAAGTCCAACTTTTTTTTTTAAAAAGTTATTTAATACATAAATTCTTAATTAATATCATTTATTTTAAATTTTAATTTTATTGTTTCAGAAATTAACTCCAAAAGTCTCTTGTTTCTTAACTTTTGAAGTCCTGTGTAACTGTATAGATGTGCTGAACATAGAAATGCAAATCTACATGCTTGTACAGCTGAGTATTCAACACTTTTTATACCGTTTTTTTTCAAATAAGTTCTAATATTCCATCTTGCATAGTTTTTGAACGAAGTAGAGTAAATCCTTCTTTCTATTACACCTATCGTATCTTTTTTGCAGATTCCTTTTTTTACACAGTTTTTTGAAAAACATATTTACTACGTAAGAAGTTAGGTGTCTATACTTTTTTATTCTTATATTATTTATATTCTTATATTTTTATTCTTATATTCTTCGATTATTGATAGTTTTAACTACCACTTAATGTTACAAAAAGAAAACAAAAATCTCATTTAAACTTCATAATCAATATTACGCATTCGAAATGTGATTTTAATCTACGAATTTACCACGGAGTTAATGGTAATTATGATGCCAGCGTTTTTCAATACTTAAAAAAAAATGAAAAATTGGATGTAATTCTTTTTAACCATCTGTTTCTTCAACTCGATATCGAAAAAAAAAAAACAAGCCCGAGGGAATAAAATACCCCCTATTTCAAAATTTCAGACCTGGGGATGGGAAAAAAGGATACCATATTTTTTTCATTTCGCCTCATTTTCTGCTTGTTCACAAGCCCAGCTTGATTATAGGGGGACTGTGACAGCAATGACTGCGCCAACACAACAAATTCGCGCTCATGAGTTGGTATTTTGCTTTCCCTCGTTTTTTTTCCGGGCCCCTTGACGGGGGGGACCATTCGAGGGAACAAATTTTTAAATAACGGGTTTTTCCTCAGCTCGAGAAAAACAGAAAAAAAAAGAAAAAAAAATCTTCGGGGTTGTATCGGTGAGGGCAAAAGTTTTTTTGAGCCCACGATCGGTAAAAGATGGAATATTTGAAGAAGAGAATTTGGAATAATAGGGAAATTTGGTTAAAAAAAGTCTTTTAAATTTTTCATCTTTTTTCCCTTTTCCCAATTGCAGTTTTTAAAAAATTTTTTAAAACCCCCTTAAAAAAAAATTGGGGCTCCTTCAGTAAAAGTCATTAATTGATGGTTGCGTCTTAAAACCTTTTTGAAGCCCTTTGCCCTTACACATACAAATAAAAAGTCTCACCTTTGCCCCCTTAAAAAGGGAAAAAACAGTGCATAGCATATGTTTTTAAAAGGCGATATGGTCCCCAAAAAATTTTCAAAATATCGATTTTTTTTTTTTTGGCTTATATGATCTTTTAATCCTTCTTAATGTGTCTGCAAAATTTCAAGTTGTATCTATATTTTTATTATTTTTATCCATTTTTTCTGCATGTCAGTAGGAGCTAAACAAAACTGCCCGCCCCCTTTTTTAGATCGTCTGCTAGAAAAAGCGATAAAAAAAGGGAACTAATTTTTTTTCTCCACCTTTATGAGTGTTTTTAAACTGAAATGAAATAATTGTTTTTTTTTTGATTTATGAAGTTTTTTCTACTGCGTTTTTTTTTGAAGTTCTGTTCCTACAAATTTAAATATTTTTTTTACTCTGTGTTCTGAAGAGTAAGAAAAAGTTGTTTTCGACAAAAAATTTTGGGTTTTTTCTCCCCAAAAGTTAACATGCCCAGGCCTAAAAACTTTCTAAATTCTGCCACAACGAAACTTTGAAGGTTTGGGTTTTTAGATGCTAAAAAACAAGTTCAGAAGTTTCTCAAAACTAACTTGAGGTGTGCAAAACTTTTAAAAGAATGCAATACTTTTTTCTGTTTTTGGGTGAAAAATATACTGGTTATCCCGATCTCCCAAAATACATCATTATTGATAAAAAAGCATTAAAAATCTTTTTTTAAAAAACTTGCAAAAAGTACCTTTTTCGGAAATAAGAATTTTTGGGGAAAACCTATGGATTTTTTGAATATATTCAGGGTCTTAAAATTATGGAAAAAAAATTTTGAATATTTGTGTACATGTTGTTTTTATTAAAAGGTTTATGAAATAAACTCTAAAATTTTTTTAAATTTTTTTAAAAAATTTTTAAAAGATAATTTTTTTAAAAATATTTACCTTTTTTTATATATTCTTTTAAAAAAAGTTATTCTTTTATTCTTGTAAATTTTTAAAAAAGGGTAAGCAGTTTGAAAAAACAATTAACTTTCATAAAAGTTTTTAAAATTATTGGAGGGAATTTTTATCATGCTATTTAAAAATGAAAAATTTAAACTCATTTTTTTTCCATGTTGAATTTTTTTACATTCACTGTTATTCAAAACCTAAAAGGGTTTTTTTATAATTGAGTAAGGGTTTGAACTTTTTTTACATGTTCTGAAATGTATGTTTTTAAAAATTTGCATTTAATTAGCTCAACATTTTAGTACTTTTCTAAAAAAATTTTAAAATCAAAATTAATGTTTTTTTGAAATTTTGTAAAATTTAACTAAAAAAAAAATTTAAAAAAAATTAAAACATAGCAGAAAAAATCCCATCACAGTTTTTTTGTGTATATTATAAAATACTTGGAAAAAAAATTTTTGAAAAAAAAAACATATTTAAAAAACCTTGGGGTTTAAAATGTTTTAAAAAAATTTAAAAAATTTAAATTTTACAAACATTTTGCAACAAATTAAATTTTTTTTTTGGGAAATTTTTATTAAATATTAACCTTTATAAAATACAATTAAAACCAAATATCAAATATTAAAAATAAAAAAATTTTTAAAGATGGTACCATATCGCCTTAAGTACTCGTACAAATAACCCGAAACAAATAAATCTGCATGACACAATTGTACAAACCAGCTCGACGGACTGCCACCTTTTGACTGAATGGTAATGATGTTGTGGGGGGTTTATTCATAGACTATTCATTCGTTTGAGAAGCATTTAAAAGAATATATTTATTCAGAGACGTCTTAACACCTTCTTGAGGACTTCGGGTGAAGCTACCGCCGTATCAGCCATATCAATGATACGGGGCCCCAACGTATGCAAGCAAGAAAATCGCAATATGTTAAAGGGTTTTGAAATAGGGCGTCCGAGAAATTTTGATATAAGCCCCACTCAGTATTAGTTTGCTATGCTGGGTCCTTATTAAAAGGGTGGGCCCCTACACAAATATAGGTCTCACCTATGAACCTTAAAAGTAAACAGTGCATAGCATACGTTGTTAAATATTCGTACAAACAATAACCCGAAACCAATAAATGTGCATGACTAACAATTGTACAGACCAGCTCAACCGTTTTTGCTTACTGATAGGTAATGATGTTTGTGTGGGGGTTTATTCATAGACTATTCATTCATTTGAGAAACATTTAAAAGATTATATTCATTCAGGGATGTCTTAAGACTTTTTGAGGTCCTGGGACCCAGGGGCGTAGCAACCGCCGTATCAGTCATATCAATGACACGGGGCTAACATTCAAGAAAAGAAAATCGTAATATGTTAAGGGGTCCTAAAATAAGACGTCCGAGAAATTTTGATATAAAGCCCACTCAGTATTAGCTATGCTAGTGCTGAGCCCTTATTCAACAATATAGGCTTAGGGCCCCTACACAAATATAGGTCTCACCTATGGGCCATAAAAGTAAACAATTCATAGCATACGTTGTTAAATACTCGTACAAACAATAACCTGAAACAAATAAATTTGCATGAGTAACAATCGTACAGACCAGCTCGACCAACTGCCACCTTTTGACTGAATGAGTAATGATGTGTGGTGGTTTATTATAGACTATTCATTCATTTGAGTAGCATTTAAAAGAACATATTCATTCAGGGACGTCTTAACACTTTCTTGAGGCCCTGGGCCCTTCGGGCGTAGCTACCGACCGTCTCAGCAATATTAATGATACGGGGCCCCAACATATACAAGCAAGAAAATCGTAATATGTTAAGGGGTCCTAAAATAGGACGTCTGAGAAATTTTGATATAAGGCCTACTCAGTATTAGCTATGCCAGTGCTGGGCATCTACACAAATGTAGGTCCCACCTATGACTCTTAAAAGTAGATAGTACATAGCAAACGTTGTCAAATACTAGTACAAACAATAACTTGAAACAAATAAATGTGCATAACTTACAATCACACACACCAGCTCGACCGACTGCCACTTTTTGACTGAATGAGTAATGATGTTGTACGGTGGTAGGGATTGGCCTGTACGTGAACGACAGTCATCAAATGTAGCCACTTGTGACACACACACATATCGCCCGAAATTCTTATTTTTTCTGAGAATACAAAAGGAAATAACATTTGACCGTTGAAATTATTCGAATTACGATCTTATTAAGGCTGATTCGAGAACGAGATAAGGCCCCCACTGCGGCCTAGGCCCTGGGGCCGGGCTCAGTTGGCCCATGCCTTACGACGTCCCTGATTAATAGAATTCTTTGTTAATATTGTAAAATAAAAGACACAAAAGCATAAATACATAGGAAAAAATTATTAATATATACAAATGAGATGTGACACACACACACACACACACCACACACACGAGACAAAGTGTGCTGTTTGAAAAAAGAGTGGAGCTGGCAACAGCTGTTTCACACACCTTTTCTATTCATGTGGCCAGTTTCGACCTAACCTATTACGCCAGTTGGGTGTACTGCGTCATTGAGTGAATAAATGCAAATGCAATCCCCCGGAAAAATGTCTAATGTAAAAACAGAACAGCGAATTAACATCAAGATTGTTGTGAAAGTTAAGAAATCAATTACGGAAAAATTTAAAACGTTAACTGAGGCTTATGGAGATAAAACTAATTATTAACCCTTTGTTTTGTAAAATATTACATGCTTATAATACTTATGTTATTATCACAAAAGAAATCTGCAAGGAAAACAAGAAAAAAAACATTGTCCAGGAATATACTGTATTTTCAACTTTAAAAAAATAATTTTATTTTAAAATCAATGAATTTTTAATGACTTTTCTAATCTTAGGTTTACAAGTAATTTTAAGCATACATTTTTTTTTTATAAATAGTAATTTTAAGCATACATTATCACATGCGTTTTTAAATTTAATTACTGATAATGTCTGTTAAATTTGTTTGAGTTTTTTGTTTGGATGAAACGCCCAGAATTCCAAGAGCATTTTTATTGTGTGAGTCAGGCATTATTATCTCGGTGAGTCAGGCATCTGATAAAACCAGTTCAAGTTCATTGATCACCACAACATTTGTTAAAAGAGAGTAAAATTTGAAATTTTCTTTAATATTTTTAAAATAGACAGAAAAAAAATCGAAACACAAAGAAAAATTTCGTTCAATAGAAAATGTACTTCGCTATTTGGAAGTTAATTTGCAAAAGAAAATCGTAAAATGTGTTCTTGGTTCGAGGAAAAAGTTCGCAAAATATAGGTTCGTCTTATGGAGGTCCAAATGTACACTGTAAACTAATATATTTCATTAAAATTTTTAAGAATTGTAACAGTTTTCAATTGTTTTTGTATATCGATTCTATTATTTCTAAAGTAATTTATGATTTTCATTCTGTTCATATATATTTTAAAAATGAGAGACCCTAAAATTTGTTTTAGTCCTTTAATTCTGTCCTAGACAGAACTAGATTAAATACCTGGCATCAGTGTCGTAAAGTACACCCCCGCATGGCGGAGGCGGAGTACTACAGGAGGCCCAAAGCCTATGCTATGTTAAGGTTTTGGAATACTTTGTGAAATCTGGCTTGGAGCCCAAAACCTGACTTTGAAGGGGGACCTAACATTCTTTGTTACCCCACTGCCTGGAATCCATATTGGATTTGCTTTTTCATTACAGAATTTCTTAACTGTAGAATAACAAATTTTTTCATTCAGACTTATATTCAGATTTAAATTCAGACTTAATTTATTCCATTAAGTCTGAATAACAGCTCTGACAATATTGTTTGACAATATTATACTTTTATTGAAAACAACAACAAAAATATTTATTTTCCACAAACTCTCTTTTCTACTTGAATTAAAACCTTCAGCATCTAAAAATCTATTCTTGCGGGTTATGGAAATGTGTGTACAGGTCACAAAAAGGACTCCTTGAAAGTCCCCCACCCGTGTCAAGCAAAGCCACAACATATGTTTTTACATACGATTCGTGTGTAAATCCCTTTCTTCAATGGCCACACTATTCTCGCCTTTTGCCAGCCTGCAACAATATCCCAGCACCTCCCCTGATATTCAAAGTATCACAAAAGCCTATTTCTACGTTCATGGTCTGTGGACTTCTCTCCGTACTCTGATGGGAATATTATAGACTTCCCATACAAATTGATTCATCGAGGTTTTTCCCCAGTAGAGGGGAAAAAATAAGTCCGAATAGGAAATGGCGGTTCCGTATGAATGGTATGGTTATTGTAAGAGATCTTTTATTATGTGCCGTAAAGTTGAGTTAACTTCTGGAGGTGTATATATCACGGATATTGATAAGTGAATCGGCGTTTGGTGAGGAGTTTTTATAAGCTAATTTGGTTAGCAACGATAGGGTCTTTTGGAAACCATTGCTGATTTTTTTTGGAGAATATAGGGCAGGATCCGGTTGCACACACACATATAAATGCAGTTTAACGCAGATAGTCAGTCAGTGCATTTTTAGTTTGTTTTCCTTTTCACATTTTTGCTGGGAATTTGAAAAATTTTTTCGTGACTATTAATCATTTTCCATAGTGATTACACAGATAAAGTTTTGTGGTTCTTGGTTTATTAGGAGATATTTTACAACTAAATATACCTAGAACGTCCAGCGGTGTCGTTTCGACCCCGAGACAATTTATCATTATAAATAGCTGTCATTCAGAAAAACGTAGTTCACTAAGCAGATACCATTAGTAAAAACAAACTTCCAGAAGTAACATCGCATTTTTATTTGACCTTGCATTCAATGTTATTGGATTCACAGCGGAAGTGAGTCAGTTATACTAAAATCGTTCTGTCTAAGTGTTTAGTTACATAGCATTTACTTATCTGATCATAAAAAAATGTAATTCAATTTTCGAACTTTGTTCACAACAGACACCCTGAAACGAGGATTCGTAGAAAGGTCAAGCCTTGATGAAATTGCTAATTTGTTGCGAGAGCTTTCTGAGGATGAATCAGATGAATCAGCTGTGTCTTGCTCTAATTTAGATTCCGATGAAGACATAAGATTGAAAGTGACTGCGAAGAATCTGAAGAAGGTGCAGATGCAATTGATAATATTCCAGCAAATCCAAATACATATGTCGCTAGGGAAAGCATAGAATGCATACTGCATTATAGTAATGTTCCTGGCAGATTTGCGATTCGAAATGTTTTGCGACAAAGCAGTGGCCTAACAAGCTTTGCGAAACATAATGTCAACTTCAGTTTTTTATATAAAGGGTCATAATATATGATAATTACACTAGGGTTTAGTCTTAAAACTAAACCCTAATGAACAGTATTGTAATTATTTAGTTATTACAATTATTTTATACATTTTATATCCGGTGACGAAACAACACCGGTGGACATTTAAGAGTAATCAAATCTCGGACGTTTTTTGTTTAATTGTAACATAAATTTGTGTTACATTAAAGTTTATCGTAAGAAATGTAATATTTTAAGAGTGGAATGCGCAAGGATCACCAAGGACTACCTTAAACTGATCAACATTTCGTCAATATGTTTTAGTTATTACGTAAATTGTGAGTGTGCTACAATGTATTTTAGGATTTTTTTTTTATTTTAGGAGAATAAAACAATTTACAAAACGCAGCTGAAGCTGAGAATGTGAGAGTTCATTTACGTCACACTATAAAGCTGTACGAGGGCTATTGGCGACTGACCTCGTAATTTTGAACTATGGTCAAATGACGAGGATGACACTTGAGCTGGAGCCACCCCCTTTCCTAACTGTCATACTACACCAGTGGAAGGACGTTTGAGCCTCGACATATTTAACTTGCATCGCCCCCCTCTGCACAGCAGGTTTACAGCGGTACTAAGCTCGAAATCATAGAATACCAACCACGAGTCCGTGACCGTGACCACTTGGCTACCGTGGCCACAACTGACGATGAAAGAGAATACAAAAATTATGTTTTTTTTAATGCTTAATTTAATTATTTTGATTGACTTAATATAAATGGTCTTGCAGAAAGTGATATTAGTAAGAATTAATTTAAAAAAGATTTCTTTGATTATTTAAAGAGCAATGATCTCAATTCTTAAAGAAAATGATACTTTTTATGAATTGATTCGACTTTCTAAGAACTGTGCTTGCCTAATGTAGGGCCCAAGTTCAGAGCGTACTTTTTTTTGGTAAGAAATTAAACAGTATCACATAAAAATTAAGTAAATCGAGAAGAATATTTTACCTTTTAAAAAGCAATAAATAGCTCATTTATCTATCATTCGATGTGTGTCTAAAAATTCTTAATGGATAATTTTTAGAACTTTTAACGAAATTCACATCGACGCATGGCAAAGGAATAACATATTATTCTTTTCTTTTTCTTTACAAGGAATTTTTTTTCTATTTATGTATTTATTTATTTTTTCAGTTTGAAGTGAATAGTGGATTAAAAATACGTGAGATTATTTTTAAAATTTAAGTGCCAAAATCTTTAATAACCATAACTCCAAAGCAGTGATGATTTAAGTTCATTTCAGGCCCTATGCGCAGAAGATCTACAGGCCTTCTTGGCATTGGAGAATTAAAATTTGTAACCAGAAAATCTGGTATCTTGGCCCTTCTGGACACTTCCAGGTCCCCGGCCCCTGGGCGTCCGCCTTAAGCACCCAATGGATAAACAGGCACTGCTCCAAAGTAAATAAAATGAAATATTTTAAAAAATAAGGAAATGTTTGCGCTTTATATGCCTGCTTTTGAGTAGTTAAGAAAGAGAACTATAATACACGAAAATCCGAAATGGCATTGCAGAGTACGAATGAAAGAAATTAAATGAGTAAAATCTTGTCCCCAAAAACCCTAGTAAAAATATCGAAAGTACTAATTTTAGCAACTCGCCTATTTCTACTTAACCATTTTCTTTTGAAACTCTGTTTTGACATTCATACGTTTTGCTGTCATTCATTTTACTGCTTAAGATCAATTTTCTTAAAATAACTGAAAAAAGGTTCGTTAAATTTAAAATTATGTACTTCGGGTATAAAATTCATTTAAAAGACTGCGATTTACTGAGTTGAGAAAAGTTAACAGCTTTAGCTGCCTTTGCGAAAAATTTATTACTTCCTGTAAAATTTTGTCATTTACACAAGTGAGTTTCTCTTAGAAATCTCTTCACTAACTAACTCTCTGAGAATGTGTATCTGGTATTGAATAAATATAGTTCAAAATATGAATAACGCTGGAAGCAAAAAAAAATACGACTAAAAGTAAATAGTATAGCAATAAAATAAAATACAAAATAATAGACACAGTGGAAAGCTTAGTTAAATATAGAATTAAAAGTGGAAAAGAACTATTGAGAAAAAATTGATAACTATTAAGTATAATATGCATATTTTAAAAATTTTAAATTAAAATTTTTTGAATATATTACAATGAATTAAATTATTAGTAGTATTGGAAACGAAACAAGGTAAAAAAGAAAAGAATCATATGTTTTTGCGATGGTATATTTATAATAATAAGTTGCAAAGTGGAAATAATAAAATGTTTTACCAAATCTTATCTCTGAAAAAGAAAAGAAACACACTTTTTGTTAAATTATTAAAAGTGTTCAGTATAATAAAATAAATTCTGGAAATTGATATTGGAATTAAAAGCAATATTTTGGGAGATAGTTGTATATATAAAATAAGAAACAATTTCTATAAAAGGCGATGAAAACATTTTAAATAGACACATGCTATAAAATATACAGAATTGTCTAGTCCCCTCCCCCCTCTCAGACATCGCAATAAATCCGAAATTAAATTCACCTAATATATTAAATACAAAAATCTTTTAAAAATCTTTTTTTCCCTTCTTCTGTACGGAAATATTTTACACAACTCTTTGAAACGCAGCAATTTTTTGTTTTGGAATATTTTTTTAGGCATAATTTTTTCTCTTGAATACATTCAAATTAATTATCAAAATACTTTGCACAGTACGGATACATTTATATGTAGATGTGTATTTAATTTTTATTGTGTCAGAATATTTTTTGTTTTGCTTCCCTTCAGTAAATTAATACTTATTTTAAATCTTTTATTTTCGAATTTTCAATATGCTCGCGCTGCCCACGTATGGATATTACGCCCCCAGGGAAGCGAGTTCCACAATTTGAGAAACGCTGCATTAACCCGAAAATTTTCTTATCGCAAAATTTTAGAGATTTTAAATTTGTCACACTTTGCTTCCAAATGGATAGAAGTTAAAACTATAGAACTGTAGATTTTCTTAAGAAATTAACTTTTGAAAAAATATCATACACACCATCCTAAGTTGCAAATTATATTTTTTAACAGTAAAAACTCCTTTTTAGAGTTTTCAGGAAATTTAGAAGTTTGTCAAATCACTAAAGATGTTCTGAACAAAAAGTAGCTAACGAAGTTTGAAATTAAAGTAGAAAATATGCTACATTTTTAAATTTTTGCTACAAAATTAAGTTGAAATTCGTGGGAAAGAGTAATTAATGGATATATATATATATATAATAATCTAACCCAGTGATTCCCAAAGGGTCTATATCGACCTCCAGGGATCTATGATGACCTCCAAGGGGTCCACGTCAGCAAAAAAATAATTTGGGGGTCCATGAGGTGTAAATGGGGGTCTATGATAGTGGCTTCATTAAACCAGATCGTGAAATTTAAAAGGAAATTTAATCTAGTGGAAACCAGACTTAACTATTTAACAGATTTTTTTACTAAATTTAATGAGGTTAATTTGCAGTTACAAGGCAACAGCATAAATTATATTAAAACAAGGACCTCATTTCAGCGTTTCTTGTGCCAGAATTAAGCTAAAAAAGTAGATATTATACTTTTGCTGGATGGTGCGAATTTTCCCAGTTTCTCATTTGTCACAGATAGTCTGCCAGTAAAAAGACTTTTTACCTATGTTAAACATTTAAAAGTCAATTTTTTAAATTCTGAAACTAGGTTTGATAAAGTTTTGTGTGACTTTGGCAATATCACAGTAGGCAATGAATTCATATGGTCACATTGAAAAAAAAAATGTCAGTTTACAAGAATTATGCACTAGGAATAGGCACTAACGAAGATCTTAACGTAATGTTTAGAAATGGATGTCAACAATTTTGGCTTTTTAAAAGATATACCTGTTATTTATCCCAAATTATGGAAGATTTTGAGGAAGTTTGTAATTGCTTTTCCGATTGAGAAGGACTTTCAAAGCGCATGACAATCTTTAAAATAAATAATAATAATAATAAAAAAAGACTGGACATTATTAGCCGAGGAGAAGTTTAGACTTAAGCCTGACAAGATTAATTCCAAATGTTGAAAATTTGTTATTGAAACCTCAGATTCATCCCTCCTACTAAAGGCATTTGTTTGCTGCTCAGTTACTTTATGTAGCCTTTTATGCATTCATTAAAATTTTAATTTAATTAATTAACATGTATTTCTTCAGTTTTAAACATTTTGTACTTCACTACAGTTAGAAGTTTAAATCTTTTAACGTAAGTAGCTCTATAATAGCTGTTAAAAAACATTTAAGTCAACGAATTTGCAGAAATGCAATATTAGGTACGTAGGGGTCTACCCAAAATTGAATAACCTGGCAAGGGCTCTATGAGGCAAAAAAGTTTGGGAAACTCTGACCTAACCCTTTCTGGGGAACATGTAACTCCTAGGGTTAGGAAAATGTTTCCTTTGGGTGGTAAAAGGAAAATAAAATACCTCCAGTGCACCAACAGCTAGAAGTCCAACTCTTCAAGGCAACGGCATGCCTCTTCCATGACGACCTCAGGATTTGCACATATTGCTACAATTTATCAGGTAGCCGAAGTGTTGGGCTCTAATTATGTTTGGGAGCACTACGAAAAGGGTGCTACGAGAACACTTAATATTCTACAACTAAATATTAATGGAACTCAAAGGAAAAGGGATGAGCTTCAAGACATTCTGATGAAACATGACATCCAAACTGCCTGCCTTCAGAAAACCGAACTAAATGAAAATCTTCAGTTCAACATCAAAGGCTACACCATCCTTTTAGTCATCAATGCCCGATTTAGACTCAATACAAACTATGAGAAAACTCAATACCATCTCCTAAAAAATTTCACACTTTAACCATAGTAACCGAGCAATAAAAAAGGTATTGTCAGTTAAAGAAAAGGAATGAAATTAACACTAATGGAATGAAAACGTATCGAAACTGTTACAAATGCCATGACGCCGAGCTTACACAGTCCCATATCCTTAACTTTCGGACAATCCTTGCCTCTCTACAGGACATCAGAGTGCTTTTCGGCACGGACCTAAACCTCTTTGGACACAACACCCAAGATATGACCAGAGTTGTCATCCGTGTTCATGGTACAATCTAATTCACCCGAACATGACCATCAACACAGTGCCGATTTATTCATTGGGGGCTTAGGGCGAGTGCCCAGTGACCCGGGGACAGGATGGGCTCAAAAGGGCCCGGATAATTTGGACTTAACTAGATTTTCTGGTTATAAATTTCGACCCTCCAGTGCCAAGGGGTCTGTAGATCTGCCCCCTGGTCCCGAAATGAGCCTAAATCGGCACTGCATCATCATCAATAACTTAACCAAAGGTAATAATAGAGATGTTACAAATTTTATAATTAGTCTAACTGAACTTTTAGTGTTAAAAATTGGTCATAAAATTTTTTGAATTATCCACAATTATTTTCACACAAAGACGTGACAAAAATTTGTAAACGATCGAAAACGAAAATTTTTTTCTTGACGTAGCAAAGGTGTCCAAGTCCAGAAATTAATATATTCACTATATGTGAAATACGAATTTTAAACTTCGACAGGAATGAAAATATTCCCATTTCATCTTTTTTCAAGAAAGCTAACTTCAAAAAAGATTCTATAACTTATGCTTCGCCAAGCGATGTCGAAAACTTGCCACTCTCTCAACTCTTTCTCCTTCCTGTGTTCTCGCATTCCATAAATATTGACGCCAATGCGGGGTCTTCTCACCCCCGGGATGTCTTCGGAAGTGGGCGTCCCCACGAAGGTGTGTGGGACGCCCCGGTTGAACAAAAATTCCTCGGAGGGGTTCCAATTAAGGGTGAGGGGATCCCGCAGCCTCCAAGGTTCTAATGAGAGCCTTATTACTTCATCACCGGGGTGGGGACAGGAAATCATTCGACGGGAGGTCTTTCAGGGTGGAGGAAATGAGAATCGTCTGTCATTAAAGATCGCAGATCGCAGGTAGGTGTCAGGTTAAATAGGTAAATAGGATGTGGAATATCTGAAAACGTTTATGTGGAAATTAGTGGAACACATGAGCTGAGAAGTTCTTCGATTCAGTTAATTCCCCCTCCGTATCAACTCATAGCTAGTGATTAAATATGGTATTATCCTTTTAATCAAATTTCAATTATTTGATGCCTCAAAATATCACGAATTATGTATTCTGCCTGAAACCTCAATCATATAAATCTATATTTAATAAATAAAAATAAAGAAGTGAAAGAGGACAATAAATCACACCAATGATGTAGAAATATTTGGAGAAATACAGACTCAGTTGCTTATAATTATTTGCTCATAAAGCCCAACTATATATTCCTAATTATACTCAATTCTTCAATTCTTTTCCATCGAATTTCTCAGGTCGTCTTATAATCATTCCAGGAATATCGCGTTAGAACTAATACTTTTTTTAAAGTTTTCTAAGAAGACGTGCTCCTGTGAATTAAACATACATAGAAGTTATGACAGATATTAAGAAGAAAGTTAACGAAAGAAAACTTACAAATCACACTCGAAATCAGTTCGTAATTTGAATGGTTCTGACACGGGTACTTGTTAGACATAAATACTCGTAAATGTAATTTGTAATGATAATTTTAGGAATGCATTATTTATGTATGTTCATCTGGCAGTCAAACAGAAGAAACAGCAAATTAGTGAAAGCTATACTGGAAACCTTTTTTAAACAGTTCCGTAAGAAATTCTTTTTCGAAGATTTCTTTGAAGGGAGAAATTTAACTGCAAGATTACCTACATTTTGTCAAATTACAGAGACTTAAATGGGCTGGTCATCTGGCTAGAATGAATGAAGATCGTTATTGCAAGAAAATCTTTCTGGCAAACCCCATGCGAAATAGGCCTGCAATGTACGTTCATAGATAGATTCTTTTTTCTGTGTTCCAAAAGTTGGTGCATCTAAAAGCAGAATACGATATAAGTATCTAGAAATAAAGGAACGGTTTTTATTAGAATTTTGTTAATTTATATAATCAAGATTACTTTAGTTCCTGAGTCTTTCTTTTTCTATTACCTTTGTTGCGTCCGTACATAGAATGCCTGTCTTTTTTTAAAATTTAAAGTTGCTTTTCAACTGCATAAGCCAGCGTTTCTCAAATTGTGGGGTGCACCCCCAAGGGGAGGGCGTGATAATTCTACGAGAGGCAAGCTGAGCATATTGGAAAGTCGAAAACGAACGATTATTTAAAAATTATTAATTTACTGAAAGTAAACAAACAAAATACATTCTGATATAATAAAATATAAAATACACATTTGTACTGATATAATACTTTTAAATGTATCAATACACAATGTATTTTATAATTAATTTAACAATACTAAGTTAAGAACAAGTTTAATAATTACCAATGACCCCATGAGCTTGTCATATATATATAATTATATAAAAAAATTAACACTTACCTTGATTATTTGTACGGTTTATAATTAATCCCTTAACTGTTGATTAAAAGTTACGCGATTCGCTTCCTAATGCCACCGTTTTCTTGTAGGCATATATATGTGATGTTTTGGGAGAGGGGGAGAAGAAAAGAAATAAACACGCAAATTCTCTAAAATAAGTAAATCAGTACCGATTTAAGTTGATTTCGGGCACTGGTCGGATCGAAATTAACAAACATAAAATCTGGTTAAGTTCAGCTTATCCAGGCCCTTCTGGACGCCCGCCCTAAGCGTCCAATGGATAAACCGTCATGAAGTAAATCTTTGCAAAACTGTCAAAGTTCTTTTATTGCATTCCAAGACTTTCGATAATTTTATGGATAGCAGCGCACAGAAAGGATCGTACTTTGGAAAGATATATATACGTCCGGGGCAATTAACGTTTTGGCTGAGAGAGACGTTTATATACGGCAGTGACACTAAGGTTAAAGTCATATTCTAGCTTTTTGAATTCATCATTGTTGTTATATGGAGGTGAGGGGGCGATGAAAATTACGATGGAATATTGGGTCGCAAATATTGAATGTTTGAGAAGCACTGGCGTAAGGAAAAATCCATCATGCTTTTGAGAGAATTATCTTAAGATTGAAGTATATACAGTTTCTATACTATTGTTTTAAATTCTGTGTAGGACACTGGATATGATATATTAGGATGGTGCACGCGAAATGTTGAGCTTTCATTACATGTGACCTTTTGTCTCCTTGTTTTCGTTATACTTTTGTTTTTGGTATAACCTCTTTTATAGTCGTGGTATCCATTGCCAGAGTCACATGACAACAAAGATTTTCTCAAAAGTGTTCCATTTTGTCATTTGTTTTGAATTTCGTTAGGATATGAATTCAACCGTATTCGTAAAATTATTTATATGGGTATAAACTTGGTCATCAAATTGCAAAAGCTGCAAAGTAATGTAAATCAAATATTTGGGGAGAATAACTACATCGAAAAGTGCAGCCTTGGTTTGTAAAATTTCGGTCTTGTGATTTTCCCCTACGAAATGAATCGAATGGTCGAGTGGTATACCAAAAAAATTTGTGAAAAATGATGCTCCGAAAGAATTGGGAAAATGAATCCACCTGTATCTCTTATACTTCCAGAAAAATGATGAAATGCACGAAAAACTGAAATTTATACGCTCATCACTTGGTATGGCTCAGTATTTCACAAAGCTTGTCCTCATGCGTCGGATAAAACAATTGCAAAGTTAAATGAATTAAAGCATGAAATTTTGCAGCACCCAGCTTATTTTTGGGATCTTTCGGCAACGGCTCCTATATTTTTTTTTAAATGTTTGGAATAGTTTTATGGGATAAACAGTTTTTGAAAACGAAGATAGTATAAAAGATTATTTGTATCAGAGTTTATAGATTTCAAAGATCAGAATTTCTCTACGGTATGCATTAAAATCTCGTTGGGAAAGGTGTATAGGAACAAAAGTAGCATATTTTGATTAAATAAATAACTTTTGAAATAAGATATACAGTTTTACATATTCATTTAAAAATCCATTAAAATAAAAATTTTATATGCATCAACCTAATATAAGAGGACAATAATTTGCACATCATTGGTTTACATTGTCACACAGCAATTACTTTCATTTTCTTTTAAGTAACTACTGTTTGAGGAATTCAACATTTAAATTCTACAAATTTTAAATAAAACCAAAAAAAAAAAAAAAAAAAGAAAGAAATTTTAAAACTTTGAATATTATCTAAGTATATAAACGGTGAGTTATATATATATACGCATTCCTTTGCTATTTCTTCCGTGTATTTTTCACATAATCATAAAAACTACCTAATATGTTTTAATTTTATCGTTAAATAATATTGTTCTTCGTTAATTTTTTTAACATGATAATTCTATAGTTTTTCTGTTATTATCAACTCATCAATATGCTAATTTATCGTGGTATTAAAAGTAATATTATTCTCCACTATTTTTTTTAACATGTTAATTCTATAGTTTTATTTTTACTATTATTATAAACTAATCAATAAGTCTCAATTATCCTCACAAGCAAAAAAAGAAAATAAAAAATAATTGAATAGTTTGTCTCTAATTTACCCAGTATCCTTATTTGTTAATATGTTTTAAGCAAACAATATTCATTTCTGATAGTATTTTGGCTATAAATTAGTTAAAAATAATTATTTCTATTTTAATGTTAAATCTGATCCATCTGAATATTTTGGTTACACGAATAGAATAAATATGAATTTTCTTAATTAAATTTTTTTATAGATTTAAATAAAAAGAAAAAAATGTTTTAATTTCCTACTTTGAGTAATTTATTCATCATTATTTTGCATAAATTTACCAACGCATAAATTATATATAACAATTTTTTTTAAAAACTTTTCTTAAAAAGAACATTATTTTTAATATAATTCAATATGTAAGGATTACTTTTATAATTTTATGAACCAATGATATACTTTAAATCTGATTTTTCTTGGTGATTCTTTTAAATCAGAATATATTTTTTTAAATGTATACTTCATTCGAATTAAATGTACAGTATCCTTTTTTAGTTAAAGAAACGACTCTATTCGATTTTGAACATTGTTTTTCACTTGTTATTCACAGAAATCCCCAGTTGAATAAAAAAATTATCATTTTTTTTTCAAGTATAATTTGTATTTTCTTTAAAATTATATATATAAGAAAGAAATTATATTATATATATAAAATATGGATGAAAAAGTCACATCTATCAGTTATCACGTTATTTGGATTGGTAGCGCCATCTATTGTTTATTACACGTATTAAAAGAGTGTAGAATAGTTTCGTTTGACCAATTCTGAAATAATTCAAATTGTTGACGTTACACAAAATCTGAAAAAACTATAATGTTTCATAAATACTCATTAAACTAAAAAAATACGAAAATACATTGTTATAAAAGTAGTTTTTGTTCTGAATCTGAATAGTAAAATTAAACTAGAACATTAAGCAATTGTTTTTAAACATCAGGAATTGCGTTTGCCGTAAGATAGAACTCGTTCAAAAGCTTAAGATATTCATATTTTTTTAAAGTTTGCATAGTAAATATGGAACTTAATTTTGATTTATTAATTATTTTGTTGATTCATATAATAATAATAATAGTAGTAACAGCAGCAGCAATAACAATAATAATGATAATAACAACTACAACAACCGTAATAGTAATAATTATTATTATTGGTGTTTCAAAAAAGAAGATTAAAAGTAAATGCGAAGAAAAGGAGATCAATAGGTCATAGAAGACCGGAATTAGCAGATTTCTGTTCATCGTAATATGGATGTTGTATTACATACTAAAGAAAAAAAGGATAATAAAAGACACTTTTATTAATTTTGAGAAGTGATTGGGTAAAAAGGCATAATTGTAAAATAAGACATCTTGCTTAGCATAGCTTTACATTTGTAATTGCTTAATGCAGGGGTGTCCAACCCAAATGACCTTGCGGGTCACTTCGGAAAAACATTATAATTCCGCAGGCCGCACATAAAAATATGTACCTTTATATCAGATTTGGAAACAAAAAAACATTTATTGAGTGAAAACTTAAACCAGAATGAATTATTATTATTGCTTTCATTATTTTTCATGTATACAGACATAGATAATATAATAATGCAATGATCAAATAATGTTTAAAATGTTACAGTTGCCATTTTCTTGAAAATTACAGTGTTTCTTTTGAATTGATCTTTCGTTACTCATTGTTGAAATTTGATTGTGCTGTCATTCGCAAACGATTAAGTATACATTGCTCTTTATCTTAACCGTAATAAATATTTTTTTGAACTTTAAAAACATCTCGGACTGCCTCTTGCTTTTTGGGCACTTCAAACAGAAAAGGAGGAGAAATGAAAGTCGCACACACAGAGAATCAAGTACCATTCATAGTAAAGGATATGCATAATGCAATTCGAAATATATTAAAAAAGTTATTTATTATAGAAAATTCAAATGTAACTGTTTGATAAAATGTAAATCTATTTTAATTTAAAGGACATTTCTATTATCAAAAAGGATTTATTTTAAAACAAGAACAGGTAAGAGGCAAAAAATATTGTTGATTTATATATATATATATATATATATATATATATATATATATATATATATATATATATATATATATATATATATATATATATATATATAATTTAAATATATATAATTCAATCACAACACAGGAATCAATCAAAAATCGAAACCAAATGAATCCTATAACATAAAAATCCCATTTCAAAATATCAATGGCGAATATAGAAGACAAAATTCCAACGTTTTCAAACAAAATTAAAAAATTATAAAATAAAAATTTATAAAATATCCAAGTGCAACCTCGGACTTAGGACCGATAAGTGGGTTAAACTAGTTTGATGGCGCCAACCTTCCCCTATTGCAACTTGGTAAATTAATCGTAAAATATCCAATTCTCAAAATTTAAAAATTAAAAAGTTAAAATTTAAAAATTAAATAGTTAAAATTAAACCATTAAACTTGAAAAATTAAACTATTCGCCATCACATTCTGAAAGATATTATATTAAAATATTAAAATTCTAAAACAATTAATTGCATAATATAAGTGAACCCTAGAACACCAAAGATACTTACCACTTTAGGTAGAAAATGTCTAAAACCGAAAGTTCAAATTAAAACCAAGTATTTTCACAAATGAATAGCGTAAATCATTAAAAACTCACCAAAAAGCATTCTATTAATAATTCAATTCACAAATTTTGAACGATTTTTCTCTCATATTTAATACAACAATTACCACTTCTATATTTTGCTCACAACACCCACTAATGCCATGTCAATCCAAATGATTCATAATCTCACACCAGAGTTCAATCATTTGGTATTAGATGCAAATCAGATTGCATGCATTATATATATATATATAAATTTCCCCTCAAATAAATTTCAGAATGAAAAAACTTTAAAAACCTGATATTTTTAAAAATTTTTTTAAAAAGAGTTGGCGGGCCGCAACCTACGTACTGGCGGTCCGCGTGTTTTACACCCCTGGTTTAATGTATTCTCCCTAAAACATTTCCATTCTGAGTGTAGTTATGGTATCACCCCCGATACAACATACAATCCCATATAAACATGAAAGGCTGACACTTTCTGCCTCATCGCATACCTTCAGTGCCGGTAAAGATCAGCGATTTTATCTATAGTCCTTTTATTTGAGGTGTTCCTACAAACAGAAATTATTAGGTGTTAGATCTGGTGATCTCGGAAGCCATTCATGTCTAGCATGCTTGTCGAATAGGATATCGATGTCAAATGTTGACTACAGTAAAATTTTAAATAATCAACCGTCATTACTCTTCATCTTCGAAAAGGACAACCCTGCAAGTGATTCGTTCTGTGTTCTGACTCTTGTACAGACCCTGAAATAAAACTTTTCAAATATATAATTTAGAAGTGGATTCATTCTTATTTTAATATATCAGAGCAGAGAAATTTTTTAATAAAATTCACCGGTTATTATTTCAATTGATCGTAACTCTGAAAATAATGGAATTTTTTAAAAAAAAAACACCCCTAATTCAGACTTTGTATAGAAGTCTTAACTATATATAGTAAAAATATTATTATTGTAGACGCATTTTCATAAAAGGAAAAGGCTTTTGAAAATATACAATTTTTTTTCTACATATTTTGCCGAAAAAATATAATTAAATATTTATTTTTTGTTTGTAATATTTTTCCTTGATCAAAACAAATTTATATTTATATTGATTAAACTGACACTAAGTCATTTATAAGCTTTTTCAAAATCCCTCTTTCGAACATAGTCAGTCATTTTAATTATAAAGTTGGATCTCCATTTTACGAGCCTCTATTTTGCAAATATTTTACAGATTTCTTCATAAAATAACCTCCAAATAGTGAAGTGTATTTTCTATTTAACGAACTTTTTGCTTTATGATTCAATTTTTTTCCTACCTACTTTTAAACTCTCTATTTCTTCACCTTCGTATGAAGAAATGATAAAATCTTTTGAAACAATTGGACGTGGATTACTGTGTGAAGAAAATAGGCCTAAAAGGGTTTTTGGATACCAGTTTCCGGGAATGTACCAGATCTGCAATAGTAACCCCCCACACACACACAATCCGTAGCCCAATAAAAATTTTAAAAAAAGGGGGAAAGGGTGATTTGCGAAGATGCGAGACGTATATTATAACAAAAAACATTTTTTCAACTAAAAAACTTAAACAAAGTTAATTTAATTTACCAGTAATTAAATTTAAGACCCAGGTGGCCGAGTGGTAGTGTATCACTCTTCAG
Organism: Trichonephila inaurata madagascariensis; assembly: GCA_019973955.1. Lineage (NCBI taxonomy): Eukaryota > Metazoa > Arthropoda > Arachnida > Araneae > Nephilidae > Trichonephila > Trichonephila inaurata. The sequence goes on along the minus strand of BMAV01014160.1, from coordinate 98,675 downwards.
TACCACAAGTCTGGGTTTAATCCCAGGGCTGGGCAAGGTCGACTCAGTCTTTTATTCCTTCAGTGGGTACCTGTTGTAAGACGAGACATGACAGTAAAGCAAATTTTTACAAGAATTTTTCTTCACTGATCTAAGCGAAAATCCGAGTGTGCTTGATGTTAAACTATAATTCATTATAAAACATAGGAAATATATATACCAATAAGACTATTGTATTCTTTTTTGTGAAAGGGTGTGCTGATTATTATATAAAAGTAAATACCAATATCAGCCTTTCCCACCTGCTGCAGTGGGTCGATAAAAGAGTACCGAGCTTGTTTGGGGGCTAAAACACAAGGGGTTTCGCTTCCTACTGACCACCTGATCGGGACATCTGCTCATGCACCTCAGTGCCCAATGGTCACGTATACTGGGATGGGCATAGTAGGTGCTGGCCCTCATGGGCTGTAACGCCACTGAGTTTATGAGTTTGAGTAATTAAAATTTAAGGACGCATGTGCTAATATATCTTTAAAATTATCGTTTAGAAAATGTCATTAACATTCATTAATTTTAATAAAAAATCACTTCTTTCAAGAAAAAAACAGTGTATTTATGGATAATGCTTCGTCTTCCTTTGATGGGTAAGATACAGTCGGACCCCCATTTAACGAAGCTACATATAACGATTTTCGCGATTGAATGAATTTTCTCTTTCCCGGTTAAAATGAAAAAAAAACAAAAAACAACAACAACTTTTTAACGAATAATAAATCTTGAATTATCGAATTACACTGCTGGCCACCGTAAATACAACGCCCTGAAGGAAGCATGCAAGTAACATGAAATTTACAACATGCATTAGCGGAGGTGAGATATGCAAATGATTAGAATTTCAGCGCATTCCCCCTGTGACGCCACCTCAAAGCGATATTTAAGGCTTGGAGATTTCGACGATTTCCAGTTCGGCAATTGTGTTTTTCTTGTGGTTTTTTCAAAAAACGATCAGTTATGTCTCGTAGAGAACAGCGATCAGCTTTTGATCAAGTACCCGAGTTCGACAGAGGAAGAATAGTGGCCTACCGAGATTGTGGATTATCTTTCAGGGAAATCGGTAGTCGTGTTGGACGAAACCAAACAATTGTGATGCGCATATGTGACCGTTGGATGCAGGAGGGTACGAAGGACCGACGTGGTCGATCGCATCCACCTCAGTGCACCACTTCAAGTGAGGACAGGCAAATTGTGCGCATGGCAGTGACGGATCGCTCAGTCACATCACGAACCATGGCACAGCACATTGAGTCTGTAACGCATCATTCAGTGTCTGCGCGTACCATTCGACGCCGTTTACAGCAGAGTGGTCTGTCCGCAAGACGTCCATTGCTTGGTCTACCCTAGACGCAGAATCACCGAAGTCTCCGCCGCCAATGGTACGATGAAAGAAGGATTTCGGCGGCAGAATGGAATGAAGTTGTCTTTACTGACGAGTCACGCATCTGACTGCAAACCACGATGGTCGGATTCGAGTCTGGAGATACCGTGGAGAGAGGATGCTGAACAGCTGCGTTATGCACCGCCACACTGGTCCTGCACCAGATATTATGGTATGGGGTGGTATTGAATATCATTCTCGCACTCATCTAGTACGCATTGCTGGTACTTTAAGCAACCAGCGCTACACCTCCGAGGTGTTGGAGCCAGTTGTCCTTCCTTACCTTCAGGGCTTGGCCACAGCCATATTTCAACAGGATAATGCGCGACCACACGTGGCATGCATTGTCCAAAGGTTCTTCGTCAATCACCACATTATATTGCTTCTCTGGCCGGCTCGCTCTCCGGATCTTTCGCCGATAGAAAACATGTGGTCCATGGTTGCTCAACGATTGACCCAGATTACACACCCAGCTGCTACACAAGATCAACTTTGTCAACTTGCGGAAGCTGCTTTGTCTGCTGTACAGCAAGAACACATCCAAAGTCTTTTTGAATCAATGCCGAGTCGTGTGGTAGTAATGATCTCCAACAATGGCGGCTACTCTGGCTACTGATTCTGACAGGAACCACACTTCACAGAAGTCTATAAATTTAATCATTTGATACTTGGTCAGCATGTTATCTACAAAATAAATTTTGTTGTGCTATCTCTTGTCTTTCTTGGTGTTGCATTTACGGTGGACAGCAGTGTACTTCAGTAGTTAGAAATTTTTTTTCATTAGTTTGTATTAGAAAAAAAATGTTTTTTTTCCCAACAGATATAACTTTTGGTCCAGAACAGGAAAAGACTTTTCTTGTAAGTAACAAATTTCGATGGGAAATGGTGAAGACCCTTATTAGACTTTACAGGTATAGATTAATCATGAGTGTAACCTACCTTGTGAGTCTTGAGTAGGACAAGAAATTCATCTCTTATCTCATCCCAATCCATAACACAGGGGTTATTTTAAGAATTCTATGATTATGTGCAATTTTTTTGACAACGTGAAAGGAAGGAAGAAAGGGTTTTCCCAAAAACCGGGTTCAATAAAAAAACCCATTTAATGACCCTCCTTGGGAAACGGGCCAAATTTTCCTTTTTAATACGGAAATTCAAAACATGCCCTGGCCGGGAAATTTGGAGTTTAAAAGCATTTTTTCCCTCTGGGCGAAACCATTTAAGCCTTTACAGCAAAAGGGTCTTTTTTTTGCAAAAATTTTAAAATTTTAAAAATTTAACCCTAGCCCAGAACCAAACTTAATGGTGGTTTTTTTTAAAAAAAAGGATGAAACCCGGTAAAAAAATTTGGGAATAAATTTGTTTTTTAAAAGGGAAAAAAAAAACCTTTTTCTTTTTTGAAACCCAAAAGGGTCCAATTCAAAATTGGGAATTTTCCTTAAAATTTTTTTTAAAAATTTTTTACCCCATAAAAAAATCCGGGGCACCAAAAATTTTAATTAGGGGTTTTTAAAATTTCGCTTTTTTAGAGCTTTGTTTTTCTTTTAAAACCAGCGTAAATAAAATTTTTGGAGGGGGGGGTTTTTAAAATTAAAAGGGCTTGAAAAAAAGATTTTAAACAATAAAGTCGGAAACCAAAACTGGGGAATTTCCAAAGGGTTTTTTTCTTTAATAAAAATTGAATTGTTCTTGGAATTTTTATTTTCCCCATAAAACAAAAAGGTAAATGGTTCCCCAAAAAAAGTTTTTTGAACCATCAATATAACAAAAAATTTGGTTAAAAATTTCCCGAAACTTTGGGCCCGCTTTTTAAAAAAAACCAAAGTTTTTAAAAAAAAAGTGGGGAATTTTTTTCCCCAACAATTTTTCCCCTTTTCCCCCTTTTTTTTTTTGAAATTTTCTTGGAAAAACCAACCTTCAAGAATTTTCTTAAATTTAATCATTTGAATACTTTTTCAAATTTAAATTCAAAACAAAAACAAAAATTTTTTGGGGGATTTCTGTTTTTTTTTGGTTTTATTAGATGCCCCAGTACATTTTTCTAACAAAGTAAGAATTGACGTTTTTTTTTTTTATATTATTTTGTTACAATAATGTAAAATGCTAAAATTTTAAAAATTTTTTTATGTGGTTTATGAAGTATATTGAAAGATTTAACGAATTTTCCCACATAACGAGCATCTTTTCGGCATTTAGCGACATCGTTAAATACTTTGTTATTAAATATCATTATTTAATAATTATTATTTTAAATGTTATCATTTGAAACGTTTGCATTCACACGTTTGAATTAAAAATAACCTCTCTCGATTTTGAGGATGAGATAAATTAGTACCAATACCTTTTTCCCCTATCTTATCAGCTTGTAGCATTTCAAATTTTTTTTTTAAAATATCACAACTCAGCTTAAAGTCGATATTTTAATAAGATAACAGCAGTTTAGTTTATATTACAATTTAAATATTATCGACGATCATGAACTGACAGGAATTAGTTCGTTATTTTGTTAAAAAGTGTACGAAAAAAAAAAGGGGGAAATTTTTTGATATTATTAAGAACCTTTCTTTTTTTTTGCTAACTACGTTCAAACCCGGGAATTTTAAAAACAATAAAATGGATAATTTTCATGATATTTAGTGTCACAGTTTAAAATACATGTATAAAATTTTTTTAAGGACATTTTGAAAAAAAAAAATTTATTTAAAAAAATTTTTCCCGGCAAAAAATTAACTTAAATAATTTTTTTTTCCAAATGTTTTTTTTAAAAAAATGCTTTTTATTATAAAAATTTTTTTGCCTGTATATAGCTCAGACCTTTTGTACAGAGGCCCCTAAAATTTTTTGAAATATATTATTTTTAGAAGGGGTTTTACATATTTTACGACAAAAAAGGGGGGGCAATTTTAAAAAAAAAACGCCAATAATTATTTAAATTGGTGGTAACTCTGAAAATAAGGGAATTTTTAAAAAAATTTAGTTTTTCTGTAGGGGGGTCTGAGATATATATAGGCAAAATATTATTATAATAGAAACATTTTTCAAAAAAAGGAGAACATTTTAAAAAAAGGTTATTCTATTTAAATTTTTCCCAAAAAATATTGATTTAAATAATTTATTTTGTAAAAAATGCCCTTTTAAAAAATTTTTATGCATGTTTCTTTCAAGTGATACTAAATATCATGGCAATTATCAATTTATGCTCTTTTTTTAAAATCCCGGTTCCGAACGTAATCGGATATACCTTAAAATAATTAAATATTATACACAAATTAATTTTACTTCTATCATCTTAACTTTACTATTCATCACGTTATTTTAAATATCATTCATGACAATTATAGAACAAATTAAATAACAGCAATTTTAATTTATTCGATGCTACAAAGATACAAAATTCTCTCCGAGGTTCCGTAGTGCTGTAGTAAAAATACTAAGACGAATACAGCAAAAAATAACATTTGAAATAATACAGAAACAATTCAAGTTTTATTTATATATTTTACAAGTGTTCTATACATATTTTACAGGTGAACCCTTAGTTACATCAATGTGATAATCTAGTTCCTGCCCCCTCTCCTTTCTACCTTCCAACAAAACCCGGGGCCCGGCCCCCCCCTTTTTCCGATTGGTTATCCCCTTTAAGTATATAATACGTAAAATTTAATTAAATATTTGTTTTTAAAGATTAATTTTATTAATTTTAATTATTATTCAAAAATTTAAATTTTTTTAATGTTTTTTGTTACTGAAAATCAAAAAAAAATAAAAAAATAGCTTGATAAAGAATGGTGAACTTTCAACCCCCCGGACGCCCCTTGAAAAATTCCTGTGTGCGTTACTGGTACTATCACAGTTATTGACAGCACGTGTTATCCTTTCCTTGTTATCCATGCTTTTCCAAAAAATTTTTTTTCAAAGACCCAAGTTTTTGAACCCCCGCCCCATTTAGAATAACCCCCCAACAATACTTGTCACGTTTGATGTATAGGATGACCGGAATGCCCAGATGGGACATTGTATCTTTCCAAAAAAAAGATGGGTTTTTCTCATGCCCGAGGGCAAACAGGTGCCCCCCGATTCTGAAGGGATTTTGTTGAAAAACCCACCATTTTTCCCCCAAACCTTCCCCAGATAACGTTCCGGGCACCACGACCCCCAGAAAGGAAAGCTTCTTTTGGGAAAATATCAATTGTCGGGTTGCCCCACGTTATGGCAATCCATTTGAATGAAAAAGAATGTCGGCCTTTTGCAATAAAGACATATCCTCAGTGTCAAATAGACAGGGCTATTTGTTGCCCTCCAGAGGGGATTCTTAGGTACGGGGACGGAGGGTTTCGAAGGGCCCCCTATTGTTTTTCAAGCACCAAAGAGTTTGGACAAAAATTTTAGCAAAAACTCATAGCCGAACCAAAAGGGTGATTGGGGGAAGGGGGGGCTCAAAGGGTCGGCTTGCAAGTGGACGAGGACCTTCTCGATCTCCTTCAATCTTCTGCCTTAGTTTTTTTCTTCGAGGATATTCGGTAGAGGTTCCGGGGGCAGCCGCACCTGAAGGACCAAGAAATAGAAACTGTGATGTCAATTGAAAGACGGTGTGCCTGAATTGGAGGAGCAATCGCTTGAATGAACTGATTTTTGCGTTTTTTTTTCGAAAAAGGGGGGGGAGGAAAAGCCGCACCCCGGGGGCCATCATTTCCCAAAAATTTTTTTTTTTAAACGGACTAGAAATTTTCTCCAAAAGAAAAGCGGAAGTGCAAAAAAATTTTCAACCGGGAAATTTTTTTGTTTTGTTTATCCCTTTAAATTGGAAAAAGTGGGTCTTTTTCAAAAAACTTTTACCCTTTTTGTACCTAGTAAGGGAAATAATTCCGGCTCACGTCCTTACGGTACCCCCGCTGAGTTTGAGTTTGGCAGGTACCCATCTCATTGGTTTTGGCAAAGGGCCAAAACTCACTTATAGAACACCTGTAAAACATGTAAATAAAAAATTTTTAAATTTCTTCCGGGATTCTTTTAAATGTTCTTTTTTGGTTTTTTATTTTGTATTAGTTTTTTTTTTTTACTACAGTCCCGGGAAACCCTTTGGGGAGAATTATGAATAATCATGTATTTGTGATAATAGTGAAATACATTTGATGCGTCATTATTTGCACTTGTCACGAAACCTCGCCTTGCTACTAACTTGTAAATAATACTTTTAATTTAATGGATGAACTATTGCTTCGTTGTAGCTGTGGACTTAGACTCAGGTGTAAAGTTATGTAAACTCGAGAGGTGATTTCACCATTTTTCTTAAAAATTTCTTGTTCTACTCAGTTGGCTTGATATAAATTTACGTGTGCATTTTTCTTTCCTGATTTTATTACAGCAATCATCCGAACTCGGTAAGTGGAAAAATGTCTGTTTAATTCGAACTTTAAAAATCAAATTCGATTTGTTGTTAATCGAATTCCCCAACGATTCTCCATTGTTATAATTATCATAGATCAGTGATTCCCAAAGTGTTCTAAATCGATCTTCAGGGGTACATGACAACCTGCAAAGGGTCCATGGGAGCGAAAAAATAATTTGGGGATCTGTGAGATGTAAATTGGGCTGTTGTTAAACCAGATTATGATTTCAATTTTTTAAAAAAAGGGGAAATTTTAAATTTAAAAGTGTTTAGATTTTACCCTATTTAAAGAATTAAACTAAGGTATCCGACTATTTTCGACAAATTTTTTTTAAAAATGGGATATGGGGGGTTTTTTTTTGATTTTAATATTTATTTAGTATATTTTAAAAAAAAACCAAAAAAAAAAAAAAAAAAAAAATATTGTTTTAAAATGGGGAAAAAATAGTAAAAATGTCCCAAAAAATTTTTTCATAAACGGGGGCCCCCTCTTTAAAAAAATTTTTTGAACAAATTTCCAATTTTTTTTATTTTGATGTGTTACTTTGTTATTCATGTTTGAAGTAAACCCTTTAGGATAAAAAAGATATTTTAATTTTTTCAAAAAAAAAGAGCCCTTTATCAAGCTATTATATTAAAAAAATTTCTTTAAAAAAAAGTGATTATTTCCCCATAAAAAAACTGAAATTTTTAAATAAAAAAGTGATTGATAAATCTGAAGGTCAAAACACCTTTTACTGTTATTTTAAACAAAAGCAAAAATTTCAAATAAATATTTTGGAAAAAAATTTTTTGAGCAATTGTTTTCCCCGTTTGATTTTTCCCAAAAAAAACACCGAGTAAAAGAGTTTTAAAGTTTGATTTTTTGTGTAAGGTTTGGCATCTCTTTTACCCAAAAAACCCCTTTTTAGTTTTTGTTCAGTGGGGGGAAAAAAAAAAACTTGGTATTGTTATTGCCAATAAGATGGGTTTTTAGAATTAAAAAATTAAAAAAAATTTTTAATTTTTTTTAAAAAATCATGACCCGGGGGTACTCGGATACCTTAATTTAATGAGGTTAATTTTTTCCCTTTAAAAGGGGATATAGTCCCCTTTTTTTTTGGGAAAAAGGAACAATTTCGGGGTTTCTTTTTCAAAATGCAAAAAGGGAAAATAATATTGGACGTCGCATTTTTTCCCATTTTCTCAATTGGCCACAGAACAGTCTGCTAGGAAAATGACGCTTAAATCTACGTTCAACATTTAAATGCCATTTATTCAGATTTTGGAACTAGATTTGAAAAGGCTTTGACTTTGATAATTTTTACAGTAGGGAATGAATTTACATGGTCACTTTTAAAAAAAAAGTCATAATACAAGAGGAACCGAAAGGAATAGGCAGTAACGCAGATTTTAAAGTGACGTTTAGAAACGGATGTGTCAACTATTTGTTTTTAAAAAGATTTTCCTGTTATTTATCCTGTTAGGTATCTGATGTAGTTACAATTACCCGAAAGTTCCGATCTTGCAATTCTTTCAGAAATTCTCTCTAAGGATCTAAAGAACTTTCCAGTTCTCTTTCAAATTTTCCGCTACGTACGCTAGATCTTTTTCAACAAAAAAATTTTTCTAATTTTTTTAGCTAAAACTATCTTTTTTTAACACGCTTTTATAAGTTTCACTTGTACATAATTGAATCTTTGGACTCGATTTTTACCCATTTTAAAAGGTCAGATTAATTCGAAATTTTGCACACTTGTCAAGGACCGATGACAATACAATAATTTAAAAATTTTGTTCCGTTTTCACTGATTAGGATCGTCAAAAATAACGATTTTAAGGATTTCGGGTTTTGGCGACTAATTCATTATATCGTTTTCAGATTTGGCGACTAATTGCATATACCGTTTCCAAATTGACGACTGATTCCACGCTCCATTTCCAAATTTGGCGACTAATTCAGGTATGGCAACTAAAAGGCCCTACCCCTTAAAAAGGTGCAATCCTAAAAATGAAAACGCTTGTTATTAATACAAATAAAGCAAACAAAAAAGTGTTCTTTATGTGAGAAAGGAAAAAAAAAAAAAGCACTCGTGCATGTGAATAAAAATAATTTATGTTCTAACTGCTAAATATTTTTAATTTTTATAAAGCAATGTGTGTTAGAAGGGATGATACGAATTAACATTATAGCAATCCGTTTGAAAGGTGAAAATACGATTGACATTTATTAAAAAATGAAAATAAATTATAGTTTAAAAAAAACAACTAAAAAACACGCTTTTATAGTGAATTGAACTAACAAGTAAAAAAAATAATTCGTAATATAAGAATAAAATGATTAACGAGAAAATTAATGCCATTGTAGTAAGAGAGTGGGGTATGCATTGTACTACATTTATACAGCAGTTCGGAATAGAACTAGTAAGAAATTATAACAAATAATTTAGAGCATTCCACGCTTTTATCCCAATGACATTAATTTTTTGGTTAATCATTTTATTCTTATATTACGAATTATTTTTTTGCTTTTTAGTTCGATTCACTATAAAAGAGTGTTTTTAGGTTTTTTAAAACTACAATTTATTTGTGAATCAATTAAATTTAAATAAGTAACCGATGCAAAATAATACAAATGCTTTTCAGAATCATCGACGTAATTGAAAGTGGAGATATTTAGTAGTTTAGTTAGTTTTTCTTTATTAAAAATTTGTTCTTCAAATAGTTCCTGAATATTATCAATGTTCATATGTTCATAAAAAAAAAAGTCCAGTTGGGTATTCACCTTTTTGAACGAAAATGATATTCAATTCTTTAAAATCGTGTTTTGTGTAGTTTTAAATTCAAGGTTTGTGTAGTGTAATATAGAATCCGAGTTACAATATTCACAAATTTTGCATCATGTAATAAAAACCGTGTTTTACAAGTCCCGCGTTATACAATGGACGCATGTGCTCGTATTCCCTTACTACTGTTATTATGGGCCCGATGTGGAGTAAATATTATTATTTTTTCAAATTCCCTATACCCAATAAGCAATGATTGAATGATGTAATCAGGAAAACTCAACATAAGAATCCCAATCACTCAATCAGAGGCTGTTATCCGATACTTCTAATTTATCATTATGCATTTTAGAGTCGTAGCTTTTGATAACAGAGCTTTCATTTGTTTATAGCAATATCATTTCTGATAAGCTACTCAACTTGAAAACAAGTAATATAAAAAAAAAGTTTTTAAGTCAATTCCTACTTAGATCCACAAAGAAAAATTTTATTTTAGCTACTTTTTATTAAATAGTTACAATTAATATAAATGTGTATATACATATGGCAGAATCATCACATTAAGTGGTGATTCATTTTTATTAATTATCATTTAAGTATCGTATTGTCATCCAAAACAATCGTGTCTATAAAATTTCACTTAAACTGAATGCTCTAAGAACGTGAGAAAAAAAAAAAAATCTTTTAAAGTTTTGACCCAAGTCTCTAAAAATGAAACCAACAGGGCTGTACTGTAATTCTTTAAGTAATTAGTTTGAGTCAATTAATTTTAATTAAGTTATCGTATTTTTACCCAAAACAATAGTGTATAGAAAATTTCAGCTTAAAAGAGTGCTTTAAAATGCGAGAAAAAAACCTTTTCAATTATTGACACAAGTCGACAAAAGGGTCGCTAAGTCGCCAAAAACGATGCCAACGTGGTTGTATTTGTAATTCTTTGAATAATTAGTTTTAATCAATTAATTTTTATTAATTACTAATTAAATTACGTATTATCATCCTAAACAATCATGTATTAGAATTTCAGCATCAATGGGCGCTTAAAATGTATTTTATAACGATCCATGAAAATACCACCTCAAGATAAATTTAAATGTTATAGTAAGTGTGAGTATAGTTTAGGTAATTGAAAGAAGCAAAATTACGAAAGAAAAGAAAAGCTACCTCTGTTTAATGTAAAATATTTTATTAAAGTGATAATAGTATGTAGTTTATGAATGTAAAATTAAAAAAAAAATCTTACTTTGATTAAAACTAGTGTACAATCAGCTTTAATGTGTAACGGTGAAACAGACATTTCCTGTTCAGACTGTAACGGTCCTGTGGAAGCTGGTATTTGGGCTTTCGAGCAAAGATGAGCCATAGCAATTTAAACAGAATTTTATTATCAGTTTCACTTAACCACACTAAACAATTAAGGGAAAGAGTGCACTAAAACATTAAGCCCAGGAGAGAAATCATTTAGGATTAATTTAATTATTATATAAATAAACGCACTTATCTTATAATTGGAGCACCCTTGACTCCTTTACATGGATTATCTTTTGATAACTTGACTAACTATATGACCTCCGTTGTAATCTTATTCACGCTTCAATCTCCACTTTCAACCATAGTCGCTTATTTTAATGCATGCACTTTAATAGAAGTTCTCATTTGCATAAATCTTGTCTTCTTCACACCGAGAAACGTTTTCAACTGAACTCAGAGTTAAAAAATTAATTTTACCCAAGAGGATTAATGGAAGAATCGTGGATAACCCGTCACAAAACTTGAGCAAAACGTTTAAATTCATAGAATGAATTCTGACACCTATTATAAGAATGTGGATAACCCGTCACAAAACTTGGGAGCAATAACGTTTTGCACAATTACGCACTACTTAGAATGAATTCTGATACCTATTACAGAATCTTGGATAACTCGCTACAAAGACTTGAGCAATATCACGTTTTGCACAGTTCACTAGAATGGATTCTGCACACTATTATAAGAATCGTGGATAACCCGTCACAAAACTTGAGCAATAACGTTTTGCACAATTCACTAGAATGAATTCTGACACTATTTATAAGAATCGTGGATAACCCGTCACAAAACTTGAGCAATAACGTTTTGCACAATTCACTAGAATGAATTCTGACACTATTATAAAAAGTAACAAACTTAGGAGCTTTATAAAGAAAGGTTGCAATCATCATCTCTGTGTGTATGGTCATCATCTACAAAATTTTTAATATTTAGCAGTCATAATATATACCATGGCATATTATCAAAATAAAACATTTTTTATTGTACTTTTCCAGATACTGCTTCGGCCCGTGGTAGTGTAGAGGTAATGGTTATGAACTCGTGGCTGGCGAGTCATGAGATCGAGTCTAGTTCCACTGAAGACACACCGTGTAGAGGGGCTGATGCACATTGAATCTGTCAAAGCTTTAAGTCCTGTTGGCGTAGTATGGAAGTTCGGAGAGGGAATGCCAGCTCAGATGTCCAATAATCCTCATGTTGTGTACTACGACGTTAATAATACATTCATTCATTTAATCTAGTTTTTCGTTTACTTTCAAATAAAAGTCTTCACGGACAACAATTTCATATCTTATAAGCAGCTTTGATCCTTTTAAAACAATACATGAAGTATCTTCGTATGTGTTTCATTTAAAAAAGAAAAATTCGTGCTCATTTCCTTCAATGTAGCTTTGATTCTTTTAAAACAATACATGAAGTATGCTTGTATGTTTCATTTAAAAAGAAATTTCTTTTTTATTTCCTGCAATACAGCTTTGATTCTTTTAAAACAATACATGAAGTATCTTCGTATGTTTCATTTAAAAAGAAAATTCGTGTTCATTTCCTTCAATGTAGCTTTGATTTTTTTGAAACAATACATGAAGTATCTTCGTATATTTCATTTAAAAAGAAAATTCTTGTTCATTTCCGGCAAAGTAGCTTTGATTCTTTTTAAAACAATACATGAAGTATGCTTGTATGTTTCATTTAAAAAGAAAATTCGTGTTTATTTCCTGCAATGCAGCTTTGATCCTTTTAAAATAATACATGAAGTATCTTCGTATGTTTCATTTAAAAAGAAAATACGTGTTCATTTCCTTCAATGTTGCTTTGATTCTTTTAAAACAATACATGAAGTATGCTTGTATCTTTCATTTAAAAAGAAAATTCTTGTTCATTTCCCGCAATGCAGCTTTGATTCTTTTAAAACAATGCATGAAGTATCTTCGTATGTTTCATTTAAAAAGAAAATTCTTGTTCATTTCCTGCAATGTTTATATTATTATTTTTTACCATTTCTTTATAACAAAAATTGAATTTTTTAAGTAACTAAATATCTCATATAAGATAAAATAGTTTTTTTGTGTTGAAATATTTGCGAGGCTTATTAGAACATTTCGTAATGGTTTCGTGAAAAGTGCGTGTAGTATTCAAGCATAGCAACATAACGGCAGAACTAGAAATAGAAGCAAGCAATTTGTTAACGGTACCTTCATGCATCAGGGTTACAATATCCTGTTCATACATCACTAAGAAAAACAAATAATGATGATATTAATAAGAAAAAAAAAAAGAAACACAAACGATTTGAGGATCGAAAAACTCCCATCCCCTTGCAGATGGGGGGTTTCTCTGTAACGTTTTGTGCAAACATGACACTCCCTTTTTCTATTTCATTATTTTTACTGTTATTTCATTATGACCCCCCCCCCCCCTTTCAACTCGATGGAGATGCCATAAAAGGTGCAGACAGAAGCGTCAGCCAATCAAAGAACAGCAATGGAAATAGCGCGTGACTCGTCGATTGATGTTGCCAGTTTCACCTTGCTAAATTATTGAGCTCGCTTCGCTATGATTTTCTTGCCTCTCATTCGACCTAATTAATTGATAGTGGCGCAATGGGAGGGGGAAATGTTATTTATTTAAACAGCAAACTCGATAGGGGGTCTTCATGATCGCAGTTTCTGTTCTAATCGAATGAAAAAAAATAAATAAATAAAAAAGGGGGAAAATGTTACAACGATGGTGTAAGCTTGTTTCTTAATTCTTCGAAGGTGAAAGAAATTAAATACTTTTATTCGTATTTGTGTCAAGAACTACAGAAATATTTCTTATTTAACGCTGTTTAAATGGAAAAAATGTCCTTAAATAGGACTTTTGAATTAAAAAAAGATTGATAAGGGACAGTTGATTCATGCTGACAAAATTAAATAATATATTGTAAAAGGGTCTTTAACCCGTGGTCCGGGGACGACAGAAGGCATTTTAGTGGCCCCTCAATTGAATTTGAGGCAATTTAAAAAAAATTATCTTGTCTGCTTTTTATTGTAAGAAACGCCACTTTTTCTGTTATTCTTGATTTTTAAAACATTTCTCTCTCTCTCTCTCTCACTCATGTGTTTGATATCCATTTAAAATAAAAAAAATAATTCTAAAAATAGATAAAATGTTCTGAAAGGGACAAATTTTTCAAAAATTTCACTCTATCTTAAACAATTTTAAATATAAAAAAATCTGACTAAGCATTAAATCTCAGAAATTTCCTGAAAAAAGGGGTGCTCTAATTGAAAACCGGTTTGCAAAGTATTTTAATTCGATATTTCCATTTAACTTTTCTGAAACTGATAATTATATATATACAGTGGAACTTCTATATAACGGAGTCACTGAATCCCGAAAAAAAGTTCGTTATATAGAGGTTCATCTTTCAATTTTCTTTATAAACAACATAAAACAAATTTTAAACTCACAAACACTATGTATTAAGAAAACTAATTATTCACACCTTTCTAGAAATTAATATATATATATATATATAATATTTTACTTAAAAAAAAAAAAAAAACTGCAAGGAAAGTTTTTTGACGCTTTTATCCAGTTCCTGAAGAATTAAATTTTTTTCTTTGATGCTTAGGTACCACGTTTGACATTTTCGAGCCACAAGAAAAGAAATTACCAGTACGACTGATCAATAATACAAATGAATACTATTCAAGGACATGGGGACACGAGACAACTCCGCTGATGGTGCAAGGGGATATCGAAGATGTTTTTTGTGAACTGGTCAATGGGGGGTTGAAGGTTGCACTTCTTGGATGAAACGCCCAGAATTCTACTTCTTTCAGGGAGTTGGGCACCTAACAAAACCAGTTCAAGATTTATGACTACCATAAAATGCGTTAAAATTGAGAAGAAATGTCTAGAAATACTTCAAAAATAGAAAGAAAAAAAATTTAATCATAAGAGAAAAAGTTCGTTTTATAGAAAATGCACTTCGCTATAGGGAGGTTATTTAACGAAGAAAATCGGGAAATGTTCTTGGTTCTTGGAAAAAGTTCGTTATATAGAAAAATTCGCAATATAAAGATTCGTAATATAGAGGTTCAACTCTGTATATATAAGGGAGGATTGCTTTACAAGACTACTAAGAGAAGAGATGGTATTTATATATATATATTCCTTTTTTATATAAATTTCCTGACTACAATATTTTTTGACAGCTGTGTGGCCCACGGATTACTGCGAATTTATTGATGTAGCTCACGGATCATTGTAAATTTTTTAATTTGACCCTCAGTGGGAAAGACTGAAGACCCCTACATTATAACGAAGACTTTTAAGGTATAAGAGCCATGGTTTTGAAAAAGCATAAATAAATGAATAATTTTCTGGATATTTAGGTGAATTATAATTTTATTGAAAAATAATATCTATGTAAATATTTTAAGAATATTATTATGGTAAAAAAATTTACGGTAATGTGTTTTTTTAAGCAAAAAATAAAGAAAAATTGATATATTTCCAACATTCCCCTTTTTTGAAAAACTCTACTATAATAGCAGTATTTTGCCTACATATAACTAGGACTTCTGTAAAGAGCCTGAACAATGATTTTTTGAAAAATTCACATTTTCAGAGTTACTATCAACTAAAGTAATAACTAGTACTTTTTGTTAAAATTTCTCTTTTTCTTCTTAAGGTATCCGACTACGTTCGGAACCATGATTTTAAAAAAGCGCATAAATGGATAATTTTCATGATATTTAGTGTCACTATGATTTTTGAAAAATTCACATCATTTTCAAAGTTACAACCAATTGAAATAATTATCGGGGTTTTTTTCTTAACATTTCTCCCCTCTGTTGTCGTAAAACATGGATAAACCCACTTCTAAGTTATATATTTAAAAAATTCTTGTTGAGCCTCTGTACAGAGGTCTGAGCTATATACAGGCAAATTATTATTATATAATAGAAGCACTTTTCACAAAAGGAGAATATTTTGAAAAAGGGTCATTCTATGTTCCTTTTATGTCAAAATATTGTACTTAAATAATTTTTTATTGTCATACTATTCTTAAAACAATTTCATATACATTTTCTAATCTAAGTGACACTAAATATCATAAATATTATCCATTTATACGCTTTTGCAAAATCACGGTTCCAAACGTAGTCGGATACCTTAAATGAAAATGATTTAATTTTTAACTTATTTTGAAGTGTTTGACAGTAAATGCATCACATGTAATATTCTTAGATTTTGGGGTAGAATTATTATGATTGTATCTTGCGTTTTGCTTTAAACGTCGCTTAACCCTTTATCTACCTACGGTACTTATAAGTACCACTTACTTTAAAGTTACATAAAATAACCATTTTTAAGAATATTCTAACGATACTGAGCAGGAATGTTCTTTGAAATCCACTCTTCCAAGATATATGGCAGCAAGGGTTCTATGATTTTAGCGGGTAAGGCGAATAGTTTTATAGCAGAAATTGAATTTTCAGCGGATTGCAAAGACCATCATTTTCGTCCCGAAAAAATAGTTAATGTCAAAATTTAAGAGTCTTATTTTTTTTGTATATTAATGAAGACCTTAGAAAACGATTTGACTCTTTATTTTACAGTTGAATATCTTAAATTAATTAATTAGCTCTAACGGATTAAATTTCCCAAATCTGAGTATTTTGTTTATGTATTTCCCTTAATTTTCAATGTAGTGATCCAAAAAAAAAAAAATATTGCATGAAAAAAACTGCAGAAAATCATAATGCGGAAGATAAAGGGTTTAAAGCATTTTTTTAAAAAAATCTTGTAGTTATGTATAGATAAATACATATTCTACATTTATTGTTGTCATAATACAGATATTGTGGACTTTATTTAGTACACTACAGCTACAACACTGAGTGAACCACAACACCTTTTAAAAATTAGATGTAGACCGTATCATGTCTGACATCCTCTACATTATATGTACAAAGTTGAAATAGAGTATTTAAAAAGGTTAGATAAATAACATAGTAAATTCGCATGCTTCGTCTTTTCTTTCTTTCTTTCAATTCCTACTATTAGCTCACACTCTCTATATATTTATTTATTTTTATCTTCGTGGAATTTTCAATCGTTAATAAAGTCCATTTTAAAGCGCTCAGTTGAGCTGAAATTAAATTGCATGATTATTTTGGCTGACAATACAGTAATTTAATTGTAATTAATAAAAATTAATCGATTAAAACTAATTATTCAAAGGATTACAAATACAGCCACGTTGGCATCTTTTTTTAGAGGCTTGTGTCAAAACATGAAAAGGTTTTTTTTCCTCACATTTTGAAGCGCTCGATTGAGTTGCAATTTTCTGTATACTGTTGTTTTGGGTAAAAATTTGATAATTTAATTGTAATTAATTATAATTAATTGACTGAAACTAATTATTTAAAGAATTAC
>BMAV01014160.1:0-26968 GCA_019973955.1 Trichonephila inaurata madagascariensis | reverse complement strand
GCTTTTTTAAAATCATGGTTCCGAACGTAGTCGGATGTTTGCTTGTCAAGCACATTTCAGTTAGAGAGTTAGGTAAGCGTAATTCAGGGACTTTCAGAAACTTGTCCATTAGAAACCAAACGTGTTTTATTAGGGAGAGATCTGGAGAAAGCGTCAGCTAAGTAAGTGTTGGAAAAGCTGTAGAAAGGCATTCCATAGGTTGTTGTGCATTATCCTCTCAAAATGTAAGCTCATGGATTGGTGAAAGAAAATTCAGCACTACAAGGCTTGAAAGCTCTTCGATGTCGAAGCGGAGTGTGTAAGGATGTCAAGGATGACAACCAAAATGACTGGCTATCAAATGAAATGGCACCCGATATCTCAAACATTGGTTGTCATTCTGTGTAAGGACGAAAATCAGGTGAGGTATTGAACCACTAAAATGGATGTCTACAGGCATAGATTTTTGAGGCTCAGTTGGATGAGGAAATCATCCCTGAAAACAATTCAACTCCAGTCCGTAAGATTCCAATCTGAAAGCGTTCCGTAGCACTACAAATGACCTGGTGGTGTGCAACGGTAAGGTGTAGTCAGCGCAATGCCTCCGTGATCGCAGTTCTCGTTTGTTCAGTTGCCTATCAATTATCTTTCTAGTCATTGATGCTCCGGTCTCATGTTATATTAATGACAAGAACTGTGGTCGATTATCGAAGGTCTCTGTACTTTCATTCTGTTGTTGCTCTTGGTCGATAGGAACCTTCTTGACGGTTTTTGAGGCTACAGTTCACCCATTCCTATCGAAATCGACAAGGTCAACATCCATCCGACACAATTGTCGAACAAATCAGCAATTGCCCATCTTGCTTCCTTTAATCTAAGTGCACATACTCTCTAAAATGGCGATATCTGTTTTATACTGTTCTCAAATCCATCTGTAAGCCATTACAGACAACGTGGCTTGATGGGTGTTAAACCCTGCCATTGTGAAGCTCTTTGTTTTATGCACCACCTGAAGTCTGTCAATTACAATACAAATGAGCCATTGGTGACCGAAAATTAATCTTTTGCATATTTTATCGTAAGGAGTACATATTCAATATTTCATACCATTCGGATAAACTCCTCTAATGCATCTCTTTTTATGTTTAAGAGTGTATGTTGCACTGTGACAGATTTTATATAAATGTTATATTTGCCACCATACAAGTTGTCTTGTACAAGTACAATTGATGCAATAGAATACATTTTTCCGTACAAATCGGCTGCATCTCAGTTTTATATATGTTTGTTGTCATTCACCAATGAATTAATACGTCACTTTCTGACCCAAATAAGTTGTAATTCCTATGGTTAAGTTGGAATGTGATATCGATGTAATAAAAGTTAATTTTGATTTCTTATCCATTTCTACATTTCACCGATATATATATTCAGTTCAGTTTCTTATTCAATCAATACATATAACTCTTATGTTAGAGATCTAAGAAAAAATATAGTGTCATTGTTGAAAAAAATATTTGTTCTAAAATCTTTGAAAATAAAATTTGACTGAACCAAAGTTAACTGTTTAACTGTTAACAAAAACAATTATCAGTTCTTGTTTGCGTTTTGACTCATTTTTAATCGACACAAGTTTTATAAAATATGATAATCTATCTTAATAATAACATAAAAAGCTTAATGATAATCAGATATAATTTTATGAATTGAAGAGGAAAAGAAACGATATTTTCTCTTACATCACAACATAAATCAGGAATGTGTTGTACATAAACTAATGTTCTTTACATGTATTTTACTCATTTCCACCCTTTTTCATAGGCCTATGGGACTTGCTGGAAGCTCTTAAGTGGGTCCGTGGGAACATCGAATCCTTCGGTGGTGATCCCAACCAGATCACGCTACAAGGAGAAAGTTCTGGGTCCTTTATCGTTAGTATGTTCTGCACCTCCCCTTTGACTGAAGGTCTTTTCAGCAAGGCGATCTTGGAAAGTGGAAGCACAGTTATTTTGCAGACAAATCCCGCAGACGAAAATATCAAAGACAGCCAACGTCTCGCTAAAGCCG
Source organism: Trichonephila inaurata madagascariensis (assembly GCA_019973955.1). Lineage (NCBI taxonomy): Eukaryota > Metazoa > Arthropoda > Arachnida > Araneae > Nephilidae > Trichonephila > Trichonephila inaurata. Next base: position 24,922 of record BMAV01014160.1, on the reverse strand, counting down.
TGGGATGTGCAACCGACGAAAATACTATACAGAGTGATACGAAGACGGTTGTCGATTGTCTCAGAGGTAAACTGTGACAGCATCAAAATTGTGAAAATGGTATTGTAAATGTATCTAGAGACGTTTTAAGACATTCAGATAGGCCCCAGTCCCAAGGCCTCGGTAGGGGTCTTCACTCAGTCTCGAAAAGATCATTGTCTGAATAAATTTAATCATGAAACGTTATTTCCGGACATATTCTCTGAACGACTGCTAGTTTTGAGTTATATTTCAACTGGCAACAGTAATGGCCTACCTCCATTCACTAACATTTAGACCAGTGATATTCAACCTGCGGTCCCTGGTCGCACGTAGGCCGCCAGCCTTTTCTGAGTGGCCGGTTAGGTCCCATTGCCCTAAGAAATTCAATTATTGGAGAACATTGTACTAAAAATTTAGCTGAAAATTCTATCAATTAAGCAATCAAATACATCAATTTTGCTATCAATTTGTTCTAATAGTAGAATGTAAGCAAGAGGCTGGGTCATAGGTGAAAGGAAATAGAAATTATCCCATAACTCAATAAAAAATGTATATAAAAGATTATTTTTGTGTGTATGTTTGATAGAAAAAATAATATCGTATTAAAATAAAAGGCAAAAATTAGTTTTAACATTTTGATCAATGTTGCTTTGGTCTCATAGTGTGTTTTTTCCATTATCCGCACTTTGCGGCCCGCGTGAAATATCTGTCATGTGCATGAGGCCACGTGGGGGAAAATGTTGAGTATCCATGATTTAGACGAAATGAGGCAGTAGGTCCAGTCGATTAGTGCATAGGTTTGTGCGATTGTAAGTTACGCACATTTATTTGTTACGGGTTATTGTTTAATGAGTGGTAACTTATGCGAAAAATTGTCTACTTAAAAGGTTTGCAGTTTGGGCCTATTTTTGCACAGGAGCTCAGGGCCTCAAGAAATATAAAGACTTCCTTGCATGTATCAGATGTTGTAACTGCCTTCCCGAAATCTGAATAACTTATAGGGCTTCGTACTCGTAAAAATTTTGACTCGAACTCGATATAACATTAGTTGTCGGCATGGTACGAAACACCCAAAATAACCACGTAATTCTATATTAATTTTTAATAATTCAAAGTATGATAATTCAGATATCCAATTTTAAATAATCTAAACGTCTGTATGCACCAAAACAATTAAAACTCTCCGACACTGATTTTCCACGGTGATGATTTTCACCGTGGATGGCGATTTGGATATGAACCCAACTGAATCCTGGTTGAGTGATTTCACTGGTAGGAATCAAAAGTTCCCGGACTGAGCCTATAACGTAGGATATTTTTGCAGCAGAGCGACTTCAAATAACATTTCTGTGTTACTGCATTCTTTTCCTTTCTTAAAAAAAGTTTTTTCCAAATCACGTGGTCGGTGGGTCGCCACGGCATCGTATTTTGTAAGCGAATGCATTTAGTCCTCGGCAATTGAAAGAATTTGCGTTTGTTGAGCGGATAATGGATATAATTTTTGTGTTCGATAGGGAAAAAGTGCTGCAGAGACTACCGAAATTTTGAAATAGGTGTAAGGCTGTGGTACATTATCACGAGTGCAAGCTTTTGAGTAGCATCGACGTTTCAGAGAAGGCAGGGAAAGTATCGAAGACGACAAGCGCTGTGGATGTCCTCAGACTTTACGCAACACTGAAAACATTGAAAAGGTTTATGTGGCGTTACATAAGAACAGGCTTCAAACAATAGCAGAATCAGTTGAGATATCCTGGGCCGCATGCCAATGGATACTGACTAAGGATCTTAACATGCATAGGGTGTGTCAACATATCGTTCCTTCTAATGTTAAACGAAGACCAATCTGCAGATAAAGTTAAGGCATCCGACTACGTTCGGAAACGTGATTTTAAAAAAGCGCATAAATGGATCATTTTCATGATATTTAGTGTCACTTAGATTGTAATACATGTATAAAATTGTTTTAAAGACATTTTGACAAAAAAAATTATTTAAATACAATATTTCGGCAAAAAATTAACTTAGAATAACCTTTTTCAAAATGTTCTCCTTTTGTGAAAAATGCTTCTATTATAAAAATATTTTGCCTGTATATAGCTCAGACCTCTGTATAGAGGCTCAACTACCATTTTTGAAAAATTCACATTATTTTCAGAGTTGCAATCAATTGAAATAGTTATCGGCGTTTTTTTTTTCTTAAAATTTCTCCCTTTTCTTGTCGTAAAACATAGATAAACCCACTTCTCTAAGTAATATATTTCAAAAATTCTAGTTGAGCTTCTATACAGAGGTCTGAGCTATATACAGGCAAAATATTATAATAGAAGCATTTTTCACAAAAGGAGAATATTTTGAAAATGGGTCCTTCTATGTTCATTTTTTGTCAAAATATTGTACTTAAATAATTTTTTGTAGTAATACTATTCTTAAAACAATTTTATGTACATTTTCTAATCTAAGTGACACTAAATATCATAAATATGATCCATTTATACGCTTTTGCAAAATCACGGTTCCGGACGTAGTCGGATACCTTAAAAGTACTTTCTAGGCTGAATTAAAAGACATGGCTAAAAATGGATTCCAGAAATGTTTCGATGACCTTTGCAAGCCATGGAAAAGTGCGCTTTTACTCAAGGGTCTTATTTCGAAGGAGGATGTGTTTCAACAGTTTAATTGGTATAAATTTTTAAGTTGGAGATTCAGTCCGAGAACTTTTGAGAATCCTACTACGTATAATTTACTTTAGTATTAGATAAAGGATTAGGTCAAGGCATGGAATTGCTGTGTCTAGCATATAGAATAATTATTATCTCATTTTGTCAGTGCGCAACTGTCATCTAACTCTTTTAACGGCCCTTACACCTCATTTTATATTCTGTAACTCAACCACACATCCTGTTACCCCTGTAAGGAGGCGGTAGTTATATATCAACTCTAAAACTTTAAAGAAAACAGCCCTAAGGAAAATTTCTTGAAATAGTCCGTTACAATATTGCTTAGAATATTAATAGCATTCATATATAAAAGTAAAGAAAGGCTGTCAAAAAACTAATTAATAAAAGAACTTTTGTAAATATTTTTTGGGGAAAATGTCATATTAAAGAAATTTAGGCGTGTGATTATTTTGCAGGTAAAGTCCCGAATAATTACTCAAATATTATAATCATGGAATCTTACTATTTTTAGAACATACCTAATGACAGTTAATGGATAGACTATTATATGATTACACCAGGTGATCCAAATGTCCATTATCATTTGAAAATTCAATAATTTATAGAACAATGTAGGTAGAGGGATAAAAATTGACACACATGCTTGAAATGAGGTGGAGTTTTATTGAAACTAAAATAAAAGTGCAAAAGGGGCAGCAGATGGAACTGGATAGTAAAACGTCAGGGACACGGGATGTAAATTGTGTATAAAATGAGCTGTAGTCAAAGAGGAAACACATGCATCAGTAATTACGGTATGGTGACTTTACCAGGGGTATTGTTAGTAAAGCTGTACTACCAGAAAGGAAAATCTGTTCCTGCAGCTTTACAATATTATCACCATAAGAAGGATGCATAGGATTTTTTGCTTGGTGAGGATAGTGTGCTGAACAACTACTTCGATCGGGCTTGGCCTCTCAGGTCCTCAAACCTCAGTCCTTGTGATTATTGGATGTGGGGTTACCTGAAGTCACAAGTCTACCGACCTTATTAGAGATGCTAAAAAATAACATTTGTGACAGCAAGTTTTCACCATAGCTGCAGATATCTGTACAGTGCTGTTCTAAACATTATCCCTTGTCTGCAGTTATTGCAAATGAATGACGGTCGACATGTTGAACATTTGTGATAAAGAAGATCATTTATTGCTGAAAATCAGTTGTTCTGTGAATTATTGATTTTGTTACTTAATACGCTATCTTGGCCACTTTTTGAATGATTTTTGGTTTCAATAAAACTTTGCGTCATTTCAAGCATGTGTCATTTCTACCTCTCTACTTAAATTATTACGTTAATTATTGAATTTTCGAATCTTAATGAACTTTTGGGTCACCTGGTACATGTTAAATTTTACATTCCTGACAAAGATTGATTTATATGTTACTTTATTATTGTTAGTTAGTATTATGGATCTACAATAAATTTGAAAAATGCTTAGTTCAATCCCATTTTATTAGTGCTGTATATTATACCTTTGCCATGTTCTTAAACTTTCGATCACGACATCGCGGACCCCCAAGATTTTGAACATCCCTCCATGTCTCACAACATATAATTGAGTAATTTAAAGTCCTCAATAATCCTAAGACAGATTTTGCTTCTTATTCAGATCTTACTAACACTTCTCTTTTTCCTTTAAGGTAACAATAAATATCTAATTAAAAATATTACAAAATACTAATTTTGAAGAGAATATTAAAATACTGAATTAATATTCTTGATCGAAATACATGTTCTAGTAGAATTTTTTGTATGAGGCAGTTCAGTGATCTAGTTTAGGATAACATACCTCAATTTTTCCTCGAAGCCTTTCAGAGTATGTAAAAGCGGGAAACCTTTGCATTAATTGGGGGATCTTCGCGAACCCCTACAAAGCACTGGGGAACTGGGAACCCACGGGGGTCCACGGATCACAGCTTAAAAACCACTGCCATAGATAATTAGAGTAATTTCTAAAGAAGATATCAAAATGAAACCTGAGTTGCTATTAGCTTACATATTTCTATAAGTTTTGGTAAATGATTGAGTTCTTTTTCATTTTAAAAAAATCTTTATATATGAATTTTACTAAAAGTAAATTGAATAAATTTATAATTTAAGATCAACCGAACTCTATAAAATTTAACTAGCAAAAACTAAACATTTGCATGTTTTTCCTCTTTTTTTCAATTCCTACTATTAGTTCACAATCTCTCTATATACGAATATATCCTGTTCAAATTTTCAATCGCTAATAAAATGCATTTTAAAGCCCTCAATTGAGCTGAAATTTTGTATACACGATTATTTTGGATGACAATAACGGTAATTTCATTTTAATAAATAAAAAGTAATTGATTAAAAAAAACTAATTATTCAAAGAATTACAGATCCAGACACATTGGCATAATTTTTGGCGACTTGTATCAAAACTTGAAAAGGTTTTTTTCCCCTCACATTTTAAAGCGCTCTTTTGCACTGAAATTTTCTACACATGATTTTTTTGTGGTGACAATACAATAATTTAATTATAGTTGATTAAAATCAATTGACTGAAACTAATTATTTAAAGAGCTACAGATACAGTCATGGTGGCTAAACTTTTAGAGACTTGGGTAAAAACTTTAAAAGATTTTTTCTTCTCACGTTTTAAAGCCTTCAGTTGAACTGGAATTTTATATACACGATTATTTTGGATGACAATACGATCATTTAATGATAATTAATAAAAATTAATTGCCACTTAATATTGGGATTCTGTCATATGTAGGCAGCAGGGAAATGATTAAATTAGGGATTTCATCAAATCTCTAAGGGAGATGATCAATTCACGCAAGATGTTAAAATAAGAACTCTGTAAGGTGATTTCCCTAGGAAAGTAAGTGATTTGGTCAAATCCCTAACCTGTTCCAGTGAAATGATGAAATAATATTGTCAAAAGTTTAAAAGTGTTTATTTATATTAATTGTAATTATTTGACTAAAAGTAACTAAAACAAGTAATATGAAAATTTTCTTAAGTCAATTCCTACTTAGATCAACAAAGTAAAATTTTATTTTGGCTACTTTTAATTAAATAATGACAATTAATATAAATATGTATATACATATGACAGAATCACAACATTAAGTGGTAATTAATTTTTATTAATTATCATTAAAGTATCGTATTCTCATCCAAAACAATCGTGTATCTAAAATTTCAGTTCAACTGAATGCTTTAAAACGGGAGAAAAACCTTTTCAAGTTTTGACACAAGTCGCCAAAAATAATGCCAATGTGGCTGTATTGGTAATTATTCAAATAATTAGTTTTAATGAATTAATTTTCATTAATTATACTTAAATTATTGTATTGTCATGCAAAATGATCATGTATATAAAATTTCCGTTCAATTGAGCGCATTAAAATGTATTTTATTAATGATTGAAAATTCCACCAAGATAAATAAATATATAAGGAGAGAGTGTGAGCTAATAGTGTGTGTGTGTGTGTGTAGGAATTGAATAAAATTTTTCTATGTTGACCTAAGTAAGAATTGACTTAAATTTTTTTTTTTATATTACTTCTTTATTTCATTATACAGGAAAGGATGGCTTGTATCTAGCTCAAGTGCAATATTCTTTCAATCCTGCTTCAGACTTGTATTTCATGCCCCAATACGGAGACGAGCTGTTACCAAACCCCCCTTCTGAGGGCATTAGAAAAGGTCATTTCCATCAGGTCCCGCTTTTAATTGGAGACAATCATAACGAAGGGGTGAATCTAGTTACCTACAATCAAGATGTGTTCGGATTCTTTGGGGAGAAGAATCCTTTGCTCAATAAGACTTATGCAAAGTATTTTCTAAAGAATTCTTTCTTCGGCTCCAGCTGCTCAACTGATGACGTTGCCAGTTATTACCTTGATGCCATAAGTGACGATGATCATTTCAGCATCAGGCAGCAGCTCTATACTGGTAATGGTGAAATCACTCTCACGTGTCCTACTACCTATTTTGGTGAAAGCTATGCAAACAGGAGCAATGATGTTTACTTCTACCTTTTCAATCACCGACCTGGTGATTCCCCTTGGGCACCCTGGATGGGAGCAACTCATTACGACGAAGTACAGTTCGTGTTTGGTGAACCATTGCTAGATTCCTCTCGATACACTGAACTAGAGTTCGATCTCAGCAAGAAGATGATCCAGTATTGGACCAATTTTGCTAAATACGGGTAAGTGCAGTTAAGCTAAAGAAAGGTATACTGTATTTATATGTGAAAAGTGTGGCCATGGTAGTTGAGTAGTCATGGTCACGACCTCCTGAACAGATTTATAAAGCATGAGCTCGTGTCTTGTTGCAACTGAAGACCCACCCTGTAGAGCAAGGGTGTCAGACTCAAAAGATAATTTGAGCCAAACAAACAAGGTTGAACTGTCGGTGGAACGCGAAAAAAAAATCACTATTCATAGAAACGTAATTTTATTTCAGAGATTATATACATTATTATAAACATATATAAAAAAAGAAGAAAATTTAATGTTTACGTCCTGACACTTGGCATCCCATCTCTGCTACTATCTTTTCTCTTTCGGGAGAAATTTAATATTTTATTATGTATTATTATGTGCAGATATACTGGCTGGGCCACAAAAATATTCACCGTGGGCCTCATGTGGCCCGCAGGTCGCAAGTTTGACACCCCTGTTGTAAAGAGATAATATAATGTATGGGAAATTTGTCGGTTGAGGCTCGAAGTGCTCACATTGGAGTGGTATTAAAATTGGGAGAGTCCGTTGTCAGTAAACATCGCGTTGTTCCGGATACAATATTAATAAAAACCAATATAAAGTTTCATTAGAAAAATATTCTTTCTCATCGTGAGTAAATAAAATTTAACTTTCCATCTCAACGTTTTCTCACAGCTTTCCTCCTCACACTTTTAACATTCAGAATTACACCCCAATATAAAATCGACCCGAAGATTGACCAAAATTTTAGTATCAAGATAATATATAGATTCATATTGATCACAATAGAACTATAGCTTTGTTACTCAAAGTAAAAAATGAACAAATCGGAAAATACAATATTAAAGCTTTCACGATATCCTCACTGTAGGCAAAACAAGTACATTTGGAATAAAACTGGGATTATATAAGAATGAGAGAGAGAGAGTTTCTATTTTTAACATGTGCTTTTATAAGTTTCTCTTGTATGTAACAGAATCTCTGAACTCGATTTTTACCCACTATAAGAGGTCCGATTAATTCGAAATTTTGCACATTTGTCAAGGACCGATGACAATACAATAATTTCATAATTTTGTTCCTTTGTCCTAATCAGGATAATCAGGAAAAACGATTTCCAGATTTGGCTCCTAATTCATTATGACATTTCCAAATTTAGGGACTAATTCCATATACATTACCAGATTTGGTGACTAATTCTATATACTGTTTCCGGATTTGGCGATTAATTCCAGATCCCATTTCCAGATTTTGCGTCAGCAATTTCTTAACATAATATAAACAATTGCCCAGTCTTTCTGAAAATAGAAATAAAATAAAAAGACTCGTGCATATGAAAAAAAAAATTGTTCTACTCAGAGGTATGGGCAAACTTTTTTTTTCGGTTGCGGGCCAAATATTAAAAAAAGTGTATGAATAAATGATAGATTAAAAAAATTAAAATACATGCTTTTATTGTAGATCAAACCGAAAAATGAAAAATAAATTACAGTTTAAAAAAACTAAAAAACACGCTCTTATGGTTAATCGAACTAAAAAGTGAAAAAATAATTCTTAATATAAGAATAAAATGATTTACGAGAAAACTAATGTCATTGCGGTAAAAGCGGTGTGTGTGTGTGTGCTTTGTACTAAATTTTTACACTAATTCAGCATTTCAGTAATATTTCTAGTAAGAAATTATAACAATTGACATAAAGCCCCCTGCGCTTCGACTCCAATGACATTAATTTTCATGTTAATCATTTTATTCTTATATTAAGAATTATTTTTTTACTTTTTAGTTCGATTAACCATAAAAGCATGTTTTTTAGTTTTTTTAAACTATAATTCATTACAATAAAAAAAAAACATCTCTCTTTTTATTTTTTTTACTGCTTGGATTTTTGAAATATATAATTCTGAAGTGGATTTATTTATATTTTAATACATCAGTGTAGAAAAACTTTAAATTAAAACACTGGTTGTAATTTTATTTGATACTAACTATTTGATATTATTTGATAATAACGTGATTTTCCTTAAAAATCTTTCAGACTGTGTGGAGATATCTCAGCTCATATACAAGCAACAAATTATTATAGAAGCATTTTCATGAAAGGATAATATTTCTCCAAAAAAATTGCATTTGAATAATTTTTTATTGTAATAATATTCTTTAAACAAATTTGTGTGCCTATTCTAATACACACCGGGCAATAAATATCAAAAATATTATTCAATGATATACTTTTTTCAAAGTCACGGCTTTCAACGTAGTTAGAAACCTTAATTAATCAAAAATTGGTGATAATTGTTATAGATAGAAAAGTAGCAAGTGTTGTAAAATTTTAGAATCTTAATTACATGTGTCATCTTTTGAAATACCTTGCCTAGAGTAGTATGCTATGTTTTTCTTTTTATTAAGAATCAAAGTTAAGTGACAACATTTCTCAACCTCTGACTTAAACAAACTACTCTAATTTTAACTAAACCAGCACAGGTTTTTACTCGATTAAAGCTGTGATTGGTAGCCCGGCTTCATAAGATCACGTTGGTGATAATATCCTTGTGAAATTGTTAAATTTTTGGCTGCAATATTTAATTATGTGATGAAGGATGTCAATTTCGCCCATTTTCAAAAATATGCTGTTCATCATTTAACCAAGTAAAATTAATTTTTTTCTATTTATTTTCCCCAGAATTAGTATGAAACCGTGCATATTTACAGTTGAATTTCTGGATGCCCTGTATGTATAAATTTGAACGTTTAATTAGGTAAACTGTTAGTTAACTCGACTGATTGGTTTTAAAATATCGAAAATTATTCAAGAAACAGCACGAGGGTTGTGAAAAAAGTCATCATAATTTTGACAAATGCAAAGGTTACCACTAAATGTAAAAGTAAGATCTCCAGATGCATGCTAGTTCTAATGGATGACTTAATAAATTGAGGAATGATGAACTGTGGCAATGAACTCATATTACTATGCATAACTCGATTTGTAATTTATTTGAGTCGCCTTTATCTCTAAAATTAAAAAAAAATCCCTTTTTATGTTCATTGTAGAGTTATTAATTTTATTTGAGCTCTTAATAGCACTTGATGGAATTATTATACATTGTTATAAACAGAGTAGTCCCGAATTTATGGTATAAACTTTAAAGGTAGGTACAGGACATTGTAACAATCATTTGTTGTTTGGGAATGTATGGGTGCAAGTGACGCGGTGTGGCACAAACATGAAAAATAAGAGATGAAAGGAAAGACAAGGTGTTTTTTTAAAACATCGTTGACAAGTGTAATACTTACAACTGTTCGTAACTGTTCTGCACATGCACTATGAAGTCCAGCTGCTGCGCACATTGCTGTACCAGAAGTTGCTGGAAGTTAGAGAAGATAGTCTGCAAGGCTCACAGCTTGTACTTGCTGAAAACTAAAGTGGTGTGCGCGATTTTCGTTTACTCTTCTGCAAACGGTCTGATGACTCACACTTAAGTGATGAGCAACAGCTCTCGTACTTGACTCTGGTCTATCAGCCACAACGTTCAAGATGCTTTCTTCCAGGCTTGGACTGCATACAGCTCTTCGTCGACCAGCATCATGTCTGGTGACATGGAACGAAAGTTTTTCACGAAGTTGATGATGTAACGGCTGAAAAATTCTGTGATCCGGCATTCGTCGATCAGGAAACTGTGCTTGACACATTCTTAGTGTTGCTCTGCCGTTACCATTTGCACGGCCTTACATGTAACGCATGTCTGCATTTTCGACATACGTAAAGTCTCCCATCGTAGACGTCAGCACAATTGTGAATGGCGATTTCCCCTATTGAGATGCATCATGATGAACCGTAGCTAGACATCTACTGCCCCCTATCGGCAACAAAACCAACCGATGGCTCCATTTCTCTTTTCTTTTATTTCCCCTGTTTGCACTTTGCCAGGTTTTTTGCGCCCACTTATTCCTATACAATAAATGATTGTTACAGTGTCCTGTATCTACCTTTAAAGTTTATACCAGGAATTCGGGACCAACCTTTACATATAAAGTAACAGATGGATGGCCTCGGGGTGACGTTCCTTGAAATTTTAAAGCACCGTCAAGTGATGAGGAGGACTCATGATCGGATACTCCAGCCTCCTAATTTTTATTACCAACAGTAGAACTGTGAGCCCCGACATATTTATCGTGTGTTAGCTATGCTAAACGACTTGTTTTGTGAAGTACGAAAATCCAATACCCAATTTGTTAATGTACTAACCAAATTATGCAGATCTACCTCTAATTGCGAATACCTTTTTTTTTCAAAATCAAGTGGTGTCAAAAATTTATGAGTGAACCATATTGTGTCTAAAAACTTCTTCTGGTCTTTTTATTTCAAGTACGAACTGGATGTTGTATTGAAAGGAGAGAAGCGTCTTTCCACACACACACACAAACAGTAATAAATTAAAAGAAATCAAATAAAAAAAATATTTTTGAGCAACCAAACAATAACTGAACGATACGAAAGTTTGTGTAAGAAAATCTCCCTGCCTTGAGCACATTGCACAATAATATAGAATTTCATAATTTTTCGTGTGTTTCTAAAACTTATTTGAAACTAAAAATGTTCTTTCTTTTTGTAACTCGTGGCCGACGTGTTATGAGTTCGAGCCTAGCACCGCTGAAAACCCGCTATGTAAGGGAGCGATGCACGTTGAATCTGTCGAGTGCTTAAACGCCCTCCCGAGGATGTGGTGTGGTAGTTAGGAGAGGGTGGTTGGTCAGGTGTCATCCTCGTCACTTGACCATGGTTCAAAATTACGATACATTCATATACATTTACGATACATCAAAATACATTTCGATATGGGATGGAAGAACGTTTCGCTTTCCATTTCCGAAAGATGTCAAGTTTTCGGTTTTGGTTATATTGGGATGTCTAAATCTGTACTACCATTTGTAATAAATAAGTATTTGAATATTTATACTTTTTTGATAAAGATGAGTGCTATGTTGTTATAATGTTCCTTTGTAATCTTTACAATAATTCCTTTTTTATTCAGGTCTCCCAGTTTGTCTTTCGATTGGCCAAAGTATTCTTCAGAGGATCGAACTGTTATGATCTTAGATACAGGTTTAGATGGCATATACCTTGGTAGTAATCCTTCTTTCGAAAATTGCAATTACCTCAGAAGCTGTTTCCTATTGTAAAATGCTTCAAAATATCAAAACAAGTTTTCTATAAGAATGCTGATATATATATTGCTGTTTAGATCTCTATTCCTAAGAATAATTTAAAATTTAAAAAAATATATTGAAATTTAATATTTGAAAAATGAATTGATGAATATTTTAAAAATATTTATACAAATGTTCTTATAAACAATACATTATCGAGGTATACTTTCAATATACAATGCTTAGAAACACCTCTTTAGATAGTTAAATGCTTTTTGCAAAAAGAATTTTAATATTGAAACACTGCATTCATTAGTATTACTTATGTATAAACGAATTTATAAAATGTTAAGACTCTTTTTGCATTATCAGAGAATCGCATAGGAGTGTGAAACTCGTAGAAAATTATAGGTAAATTATTATAACATTAGTTATAATAAAGAAATTTATTTAAGGAGGTTCAAGATATAGAAATTAAGATTGTTTTTATTGATTTAAAAATTAGATTTTTTTCCTGTTTCGTGCGGTTTTTAATTTATCAAATTTTCCTGCTTCTAATCTCTCTACATCGGTGAATATAGAAAATCTTCTTAGCTGCAGATGAACTTTCAATAAGCTCTAGCTAATTGTGAACCATTTGATTTACGATAACATCAATACTTTTTTTATTTGTCATCTTCCTCTTCAGTACCTTCGCTTTGTTAAGTCAAACAGAAATTGTAGAGTAATTAAAGATATGGCTAATCATTAATTTAATTTAATAATCCTTAATTAATTTTAATTTGCTGGCTGGGTGGCGTGGTTGGTTTGTCGCTGATCTTCTGCACCCAAAGTTGCGGGTTCGACCCCGGCCCAAGTCAGTGGATTTTCATGATGCAGAAATTCAACAGCGGCCATGTCACATGATTTTGCGGCATGTAAAAGACCCAGGAGTGCCTATTTGGCTTGGGTGCTCTCGGCAAAATTAAATCCTTATAACGGTTTCGCATTTCTAGAGCTCAGGTGCCTCCCTCTGGGGAGGAAACTGAGAGTCAAAATCACCTGCGGCGATTGGTATCCGCCTATATGGTGCCGCACTAAAAGGAGATACCAGCTTTCGGGGAATGAACTAGGTCTGCAATGGTAAAATACCAATCCGCAACCCATTATAGAAATAAAAAAAATCGATTTTTAATTTAAAACGATGTATCATATAGAACCAAAGATGTATACGTACTCCTGTACCATCTAATTTTGATAAGAACCACAATGAAATAGTTAATTAAATTGTATTCACATTGTATATTCATTAATTCAAATGTATTTCCTCACAAAAGGCTACAAGTAATATTAAACTTTCATAACTGCGAAAAAATTGATAATTGCATACAAGTTGCATGTAATGTAAAAAGAGATACAAATGATCAAATAGTATACTTTATTTCGAGATACAAACTTATAGTGAGGGAGCTTCACTTACGTTCTAGTAAATTTTTCAATACTAAAAAATTATATATATTGCAAATGATTTTTCCTAGCTTAATTCTTCAACTAATTTTTTTCCGTATACGGATTTTCTTAAAAAATCGCTACAGCTTAAAAACTGCTCAACAAAATTGTATGGTATTTAAGTTATATAATCTTTGTACACATTAAAATTATTTGAGTTCAAGAATTTTTAATTTTTAAAGAAAATTATTCTATGCTTTTCGAAATGCAAATATTTATATTAAAAAATTAATAACTGATTTTTAAAAATATTTTTACGTTACTTTATGTGCATTTTTAAAAATTACACGCGCAAGTACATGTTTAAACATATTAGTTTTCTTTTAAAATCCACTAAACCTGATTTTTTATGTAAAATTTTTAAACTGAATCAAAAATTGATAATGCTTCTTAAAAATAATTTTAAGTTTCGAAACTAAATCTTCAAAGAATGTTTTCTATAAGATTCATTATATTTTATAATTAGATGCGCCATATTATCAAAAAGATTTCAAAGAAATACTTTTAAAATTGAAAAAAAAAAAAAAAGAATCCTAGTATCGTGTCTCTCCTTAAATAACAAATGATGTTATATGCATAAGTAGAGGCTAACAGCATAAGAATTTCATTTAGTTCTGCTTATTTTTATAATTTATTTTGCATGTATATACTGCATATTTTCTTTATGATAGAATTGTAATTGTATACGATGGCTTTTTAGTAAGTTATTTTATTTTTATTTTAGTGCCATTTTTTCAGTATATACTGTATGTTGTAAACTAAATAGTTCCTTATTTTCAATGTGGCCATGGTACCGTAGTGGTTATGGTTGCGTACTCGTGGCTTTTGTATCATGAGTTCGAGCCTTATTGCTAGTGAAGACCCACCGTTTTGAGGGGATTGATGCACGTTAAATCTGTCGAGCTCAACCTTACCCTATTGGCGTGGTGTGGAAGTTTGGAGGGGGAGCCATCTCAGATGTCACCCTCATCACTTAACCGAGGTTCAAAATTGCGAGGTCCTTTGCCAATAATCCACGTGTAGCTTTATAGTACAACCTTAACAAGCTCTGATTCACTCGCTCCTTATATTAAATGATCCTTGAGATGGATTAATTCCAGGATGACCAAATATCTTCGATTTTTAATTTATTAACCTGACTGTGTAACTATGTAGATCGCCGCAATATCATTGGATAGGAGAAGAATCACGTTATCATAAACTAAGTAGGTTATACATTTACGTTGAACTTTAGAGAAATTAGAACCACTCATTAGACTTAGTTGAGAAAAAAGAAGAATTTGTCGAAATTACATAAGAATACATATAAATCCACATTAAGTGCTGCGCAGATACACTGGTGGAGTTGGAGTAGGAAACCATTCTCCCAGTTTCGATTTCGCTTTCAAAGGAGAGCGAAATGAAAGCGACGTAACATCTCCATGATAACCAACCCCGTCTTTCGACCAACTGCCGCATTTCGATGGGACGAGGAGAGAAGGGATGAATTTCCTTACTACAAAGGATTAGAGAGAATATATATTATTTTAAAATTCATTACTCGTTACCTATTAAATATCTACGTGGGGTTATTTAAAGGAAATTTTAAGTAACTGCTTGGAAGAAAGTAAGAAAAGGTAGAGAATTTTAAAACAAGATCACATGAGGGTTGAAGTTACCACACCAAATGCATGCAAGAGCTTGAATGTCGGAGGAGGAAAATAATTAGAGTGAATGATGTCTTGCAAAAGAAAGCAACTAGTGATAAAATTTTAACAATAAAAATAAAAATTAAAAGAAAAACAAATTCTTAAATCGTATCAAGACATTCTCAACTGGGAATTTAGAGCTGGGAAGTGTTGATACGAGTGGTTAATAACTGCTCTAGGTTTCTTAGAAGAGCTAGTAATAGAATTGTCATATTCTATCCGGGATTTATAAACTAGTGCAATAAGTTAAATGACTGCATATTATGGATGCATTGAGAAGCAATACGAGCGTTATCAGCAATGGACTTCGTAATTTTGAACCACGGTCAATAGACATGGGTATTAAATCTAGTGTGAGAGCAGAATTAAAGGATGTGTGGATAAAAGTGTATTATAGAATAATGTTTTAATAATGCTGGTGTGTTTTCATTGTACAATGATTTATATAAAATAAAATGCGTATCAATGAACAGAACAGAGTCTTTATTTTAACAAAACTTTTCCTGAAAACAAGGAAGTAATCTAAATACAACACAATAGTGGTACTTCTCTTAAAATATTTTATGGGATTTCTCAAAATATTTCAAACTTAAATGACAACTTGGTTCGTAACAGACGTTCGGTTATATGCTCTTCAAACAGAACAATTGGACAATTAAAAACTAACCTTTTTGTAGAAAATACTTGTAAAAAAATCATTTTTATATAATAATATGTTGTAATTCTGAAATATAATAAAGAATATATGCATTTATTATATAAAAGAAAAACTATATATGAATAAAAAAATCATGAATCATGCATTTATTGAAAAAAACAAACAACAGCAACAACTAAGTATCGATGTATACATAAAGTGACGTGTGATGATAAAATATTGATATATATATATGATATACATGGTGTTTTTATAAAATAAAAGTAAATATCGGAAAAAACAGTTCATTATGTCGAAAATTCATTAGTTTCATCTTTTACCGTACTTTAGAAAACGCATTAAAAATTTAAATTCTTAAACACAATATATTATTCAAAAAATCGAATTATTCACATTTTCTTTTTGTAAATTAATATCTATTTATTTCATAAATCTTACCCGTTAAAATAAAATCTGCAAGGAATACAAGGGAAAAAACATTGTCTAGAAATACACTGTACTTTCAACTTTAAGAAATAATTTTACATTAAAATTAATTAATTTTAATGACGTTTTCTAATTTTAATCATACAAGTAATTTTAAACACACATTATTTTATAACTAGTAATTTTAAATTTACATTACCACACACGTACGTCCTAAACTTAATTAATCATAAAATATTTTAATTTTATTTGAGTTTTTTTTTCAAAATCTCAGCAATTTTATTACTTTGGATGAGTAAGGCACCTGGTAAAATCAGTTAAAGGCAACTGATCCCCCAAAAAATGTGTTGAAAGAGAGAATAATTTGAAATGTCCAGAAATGTTTTTAAAATAGGGAGGGTGACAAAAAATAATCTTAAGAGAAAAAGTTCATTAAATAGAAAATGTACTTCACTATTTGGAGGTTATTTTGCAAAGAAAATAGTAAAATATTCTTGGTTCCTGTAAAAATTTCGCAAAATAGAAAAAATCCCTACATAGAGGTTCGTAAAATGGACGACATCGATGTAAATTACGTGAAAAGTTTACATGATATAATTACTTAACACAGCGAAGCTATATATTGATCAAAAAGTTATGAATCATATACTCTGTATCATTCTAAGTATTAAAACAAAATTAAATTAAGAAAATTAAGATAAATCAAATTTTATTCAAATTTAATGGGTATATTATTATTTTTAAGTTTTCCTTTTGGACAAAATTCTTTCATCCAGTTTTATTGTTCAAATTTTTATGCCTTTACACTTGATATTGCAAATTACGTGAAAAGTTTACATGATATAATTATTTAACACATCGAAGTTATATAATGATAAAAAAAAGTCATGAATCATATACTCTGTATGGTTCTATGTATTAAAACAAAATTACATTAAGGAAATTAAGACAAATCATATTTTATTCTAACTTAATGAGGATATTATTGTTTTTAAGTCTTCCTTTTTGACAAAATTCTTTCATCCAGTTTTGTTCAAATTTTTATGCCTTTACACTTGATATTGTACAGACAAAATCTTCCCCCCTTTCTTACTCAGTACCGCTGTCTAACGCTAAAAATTGAAAACGCAGTTATCAAAATGTGAATATACGTGAAAAGGGAATGTAGCATATGTAATATTACACTTACTTTAAAAATACCCACCCAAACAATTTAATACTTTCCTATTGATTAATACACAAGATATCTTTCGTTAGTGGTGACAAACTCTGTTTTTCGAAGCATTGATAAATGATGAGGACAACATTCGCATTGTTACCTCAATCACTATACTTACACACCACACCTTTAACAGGATTTTAAAGGTTCATATTCCATTATACATTCAAATGTCTTATATATTTTTTTAAAAAATATCCTATACTCACCAATGATATTAGAAATACCCATGTTCGAAACTAGCATTAAAATGCAACAGAAGACTGAAGCAGCTGGCTTGAAGAACGATTGCAATTAAAATGGTTACATTTTTATAGAAATTGAATTAAAATTGTCTGAAGTTAATAGGGTTACCACAGGAGAAAAACAACGAAAATTTACTACCGTATTTATTCGAATCCAAGCCGCCTTCGATTATAAGCTGCATCCCAAATTCTTAACAAGTTTTTGTGAAAAATGTAAAGTAGTGTAAATAGTTTATCGATATCAGATTTTACAATGTAAAATAAATTTAAAATGGGAGTTAATAAGAAATGAATAATATATAAGTTATTTTACCAGTTTTATGATCTTTAAATACATATATGGACCTGAATTGCTCCCATCAGACGAAAATTTTTTTTTGATTCTAAGCCGCACCCGATATTCAGTAAGATTACCATTGGAAAGAAAGTGTAGCTTAGATTCGATTAAATACGGTATAACGCACGTCCTCTTCATGGCAACCACATGACCACACGATAAAAATATCAAGGTAAATACATTGTAATGTTATCGTCCAACTTGGTGTGTACCACTCGTAGATAAAATTAGCACCCAACGTTTTAGGAGCCAATGGTAGTAATTTCCATTGTTTTAATTACAGATTTTTGATTTTGGACATGAATGGGACAAAATAGTTCATTCAAAAAGCCAAGCGTTTGTCAGCTAAACACAAATGATGCATATCTTTCTTTCAGAAAGAGAAACTAAAGCATCATGAAACTAATTTGCTACTTGTTCATGCATTGAATGTAAAAGATGTGATCTTGAAACTGGCTCTGAATGAATCTGAACATTGCGCTTAGTCAACTTCGCCGAAAAAACGTAGCTGTCACTTAAGGATAATTTAATGACGTGGCATTTGCTAGAGATTTTTTAATTGAAAAATGCTACTCTATTGTTCAAATCATGAAATATCAACGTGATCAACTGTACTATGCTAGCGCTGAGGAAAATTTAATCTGTTCACTTCATTTCCGAAGAGTTTTTAAAAAAGAATTTTAGATTGATTTAAGCCTCCTTTATACATTTTATAATAGAGACCTGGACTTTATGCGTGTTTTTTTTATTAATGTGGACAGGTATACAGTCTGAAAATATGAACAATGTATTTTGAGTTATTATCCTGAGAAATTTTGAAACTGAGTAATATATTTATTTCTGAACACTTTGTTTAAAAGTTTTGTTTCAAAATATTGGAATAATCAAATGCCCATTTTTTTAACGGTTAAATGAAGATTACCTGACACAGGCAGCCCTCATTAGCTCCAGACCGTTTTGGTACCTCCACCAGGTTTCGTAGAATGAGTTATTATTCTTTATTTCAAGTTCAGTATTAGGTTTCAGCCATATTTTTTCTTTCATCCACAAATATAACGGATTTCCAAATGACTTTTGTACTCTGATATTTACTAACGCGAAATTTAAACTGAAGCACACTTACACGTCTCCTGTTAGAATGTAATATTTATTATACTTCTATTTTTAGTGGAAGTACAATGGCTGAGAGGTACTGCAAAGCTCTTCCACACCACAGTCTGAGGTTCAAAACCCTGTCTGGGTTTGGTCGACTCAGCCTTTCATCCCTTTAGTGGGTCGATAAAAGAGAACTAGGCTTGTGTTTGGGAACTTAAATCTCAGGGTTTCACGTCAGGCTGACTATTTGACCGGAACATCTGCTCATGCACTTTAGCGTCCAAGGTCACGTATACTGAGATGGGCACGGTAGGCCTTGGTCCTCATGGGCTGTGGAGCCTCTGAGTAAAGTTATATTATCAGTGAAAACCGTTAGGAATCATTCTTTTTCCAAGTAACTTTCTTTTCGGTCTGAAAATACGTAAAGTAAATAATAGTAATAAGATCAAATGTTATGTTTTCGAGGGATACTGTTGTCATGCCTACTGTATGTATACGAGGTAAACTGTAAAAAAATTTTTCGTATTTCATGTTATAGAAAAAATCAATATTACACTCATTCCCGTGTTATATTATCTTTTTATTAAAAGTAAATTGTTGCATCAAGTGGTATAAAAATACACAAAATATACACACAAATGCATTTCCCACAATATACAAAAAAATAAAGCAAAAAATGGACAATTTATCATAATCGTTATTTAAGTATTGACATCTCCCTGGTATAAATTAAGACACAATTGCAATAAACACAATAAAATCGTTTTTTAAATTATATTTTACAATATATTACACTGAAATCATTTCTTTCCACAGCGTTATATCTATTGCTGGAATTTCTTTGCATGGAACTACGGGATTTCTGAAAAAAAAAACATTTAGAATTAACTCTTTAAATTAAATTAGTACTTTTTTCCAGCATTTTATCTTTATTCATTAAACTATGCATACAATTACAGTTTTTCTCGTATAAATTGAAAGGTGGAGTAAATAATTATCCAGCTCAACTGTTCAAAGTATAGAAAATTTTTAACAAAAAACTCCATTTATTATTTTAGTAGATAGTAACTATGAAAATAATGGGAATTTTTCAAAAATCTTGATTCATGCTTTATAGAAAAGTCTTATCTATATATAGGTAAAATATTATTATCATAGAAGCTTTTTCCATAAAAGAATAATAATTTGAAACGATATCCTTTTCTCTTAATTTTTTTCGCCAAAAACTTACATATAAATAACATTTTATTGTAATAATAATTTTAAGACAATTTTATATGTATACACTAAATATCAGAAAAGTTATTCATTAACACGCTTTTATAAAACCACGGTTCCATTCGTACTCTGATACCTTAAAGCTGTTTGAGGCTATATTTAATTTCAGAACATTATAGATCAGAATCATACCAGACTTTATTTTAAAAACTGACCAACTGTATATGTTGTCCATCTGACTCAATAAATAAATTTAAGCTATTGATTCTATAGAAAATACAGCTCGCTCCGTTGTTAACCTTCTGTTTTTGTTACAAACAGTTAGAGAGTGTATTTTTTGGGTTTGCCTAATTTCTGTCTCTGTATATATATAAATCTAATATATACTTTTAATTCAATTTCTTCTGTTGTAGTAAAAAAAAAAAATTCTTTAATCTCTGTAGTACATTTTTTTTAACCATTCTTGGAATAAATGTCAGAAAAAGGTTTACTGCAAGAATCAGCTTGTAATTTTCACTTGAAAAATATAAGGGTTGCCAAAATGAAAAGTGGACATATGCGATTGTGTCAAAATGTTTGCTGCTATAGTGGAGCCACCAAACAGGGACAAGAAGGCCGGTAAGAATTTGTGACCGGTCTATACACATTCCTGTAAAAATTAATATTGGGTCTTTAAAAATTATTACATTATATAGCTTACTCTCGAAGAAGAAGATGTGAACACTTAAGACTTGTATATAAAGTTGAAATTTTCAGGTTACAAAAGATAGATAGGTTAGACTGCTAACGGGAGCAGTGATTAATTAAACTTGAAGTGAGGCTTGGATATTTAATAGCTGATATCTGTAATATTAAAGTTGACGATCTGTCAACTAGAAATTAAACTAGATTTTAATAAGAAGTAGAAGCTATTGACTAGATGTAAATGATCTAATTATTTAAAGTCTTCTCATATATTGCATACCTCGTTAATTGCTTTTCATATTTGATATTTGTTAACATCTCTTAACTTTGGTTATTTGAATTTGTGTTGTTGTTGGTACTGAGAATAAATTGAGTTATTGCGAATATGGCTAGTCTTCCTTCCGTCTCTCCCACACTCTTAGACGTGTCGGGCAGACCTTTACAAAGTGTACACCGCATACGGTGTTTAGCAATTCAACCTGCTAGTGGTAGAGAAAATTAATCGAAAGTAAAGTCGTGCCATATAAGGATGCATCCACACGTCTCCGATGAAACAAGGCAACTTTAAAAGATTCCGTTGGTAAATGTTAGAAGACCCACCGTACAGGCCGAATTTGTCACCTTGTGACTACAAGACCTTTATGTCACTTAAGACAGTGTTTCGTTTCTATTTGGACGATGAAGTGAAGGAAGCGAAGCAGGATTTTCCTCAAGAATCAACCACTTTCTTTATAGAATGAAGACATATACCGGCTGCCGAAACGATGGAACCTGTGTTACAACCCCCAGAGTGGTTTATTTTAATTTCCAATAAAATTATTCTTTTTATTGAACCTATCCACTTTTCATTCGGGCAACCCTTATACAATGAAAATTCGCGAACTGGCAAGGATAATTTCCTGTGTGAAATTCCTAAGTTCTAAAATGCTTTCAACCATAAAAACTTACTTTTCATTAGATAGTATCATGGCATTCTTTTGTATCTGTGTTATATTAGTATTATCACACAATATGCGAGAGAAGGAGCACTGTTTGAGAGAGTTCCTCTGGGCTAAAAAAAACAAGCATGAATTTTTTTTAGATAAAAAGCATAAGAGTATTTGTAACAAAGTGAGGAATTCTTAATTTTAATGCAAATTATAAAATGAATATTTAAATTAATGAATTTATTAAGTTGACATTCATGCATTAAAGGCAATTTGCCTGCAAACGAAAGAGATAATGCTTCTGATTTACATTAACTTAATATTTAATTTACGTAGCATTAAGTGTTTTTTTTAAAGCATGGAAAAATAAAAAAATACAATTATGATAGAGTTGATGTTCTAAAGTAATACTGTCGAAAGTTTTTTTAAAACAGATTTGACGATGTAAAAGAGTCAATATACTGTGAACGTCATTTAATGTATAACCATAACTGTGTTCAGTGCTGTTTTAAGAAAGTAAAATTTAAAATTACAATTTCATAATTTGTGTAGTTAAAATAGGTATATTAACCCACAATTATATATAAAATATTACATTTTTTTAATTAAATAAACTCATTAGGTGAGATGAATTAAGAATGTTGAAATGAGTTGAGTAAGCAAAATTTAAATTAATAATAATAGTAAAAAATAAATACTACTACTACTAATAATAATTTAATAAAATAATTTTGAAATGAGTAAGCAAAAATTTAAATGCAAGCCACAAGTGAGAAAGAGCATAAACCACGCATAAAATTAAAAATTAGAATTCTAAATTTTGCTTAATTTAAGACATTGAACAGTATCAGATACAATATTAACAGAATAAAAGAATTCTAAACTATTTACAGAATTTGTATGCATCATTTGTAGAATTAAGGAAATTTTTAAATATCAGGGGAAAAATAAAAGTTAATTAGTTGCTAAAACGAATTTTAGTTCAAATTTTTAGTTTTTTACACTTTCACATTTAATACAATTAGTTATACATGAATAATAGGTGGATATTAATATTAAATACAAATTTTATTGAATTGAAGTTTTTCTAAGAAATTAAAGCGCTTATGTTATAGTAAAATAACTTTTTTCCTACTTTCTTACATTTGTAAACATATATTTTGATAAGAAACATCAACTATGACATGCATTTGTGTAAGAATTTTTGCAATATTACAAAAATCAGTTAAAAGTTTAGCATTGACACATAAAAATTTCATATGTCTGTACTTACGAATTATCGCAACCTGTTGTCGACATTATATGAAACGAAACACATGGTCGCCAATTCAGAGCGTGCGACATTTGTGAAATCGGGTTTGCCAACTTGGCGAGTTAGCTTGAACGTTGGCATTGTTGCAATAATACGTAAGTGCCCACATTTCTAATATCAAATTAGGGATACATTCCGAAAACTTTGAATTCAATGCTTAAAATATATGCGAAAAATGATACCTGGTGAAAAGGATGGTACTTCTCCTTCGTGTTCAAAATAGAATCTGTCGGCGAATTTAAAGAAGTAGAACTGTTTAGTTACTATACAAGCTGTCGTGGGACCTACTTCCGACCCAGGATAGAGGTTTTCCATCTGTATTCCAACATACAGGTCTACATCTTCAACTCTCCTGTAAGAATAACAAACAACTATGAGTACAGCATTTGGGAAACTTTCTGAAATGTATAGACAAGTGATTATCAAGCATTCTGTTGCGGCACTTTTGTGTGGCACAAATTCATGAAATGTGTCGCCAAATTTTTAAAAATTATTAATTATACTATGAGGTAAGAAATAAAAATATTTCGAAACAAAATCATTTGGCCATTTTATAGAAATAAACTATTCATAATATTGTTATTGACCATTTGACTACACTAGCGGAGAGAGAGTTGCTCATTACTTCTCAAATTTAGATATAAAAAAAAATTGATTGGTTTGTAATCTCTTTTTGATAATGGACACATCTCTGCATATGTTAACTTTGAATGAAGCGAAAGAACTAATTTCGCTCTGTAATAATCGAGATTTGATTTTTAAACATTCGGAAGAGTCAATTAATTCATATTGGATTAAAATTAGATTCGATTACCCCATAGTAACCAAAAAAGTTTTAAAAATATTGTTAAAATTTTTTACATCTTATTTGTGTAATAACAAATATAAAAATGAAAAAAAGGATAGAGACTTAAATGTAGATGACGAAATGAGAGTGACATTATCATTTTTACGACCAAATCTAAAAGAAATTATTAAAAATTATCAAGCTCAAATTTCGCACTAAATGTATTCTTATAAATAATTTGTAACTAATTCCTCAATGAAAATTTTGTTGTGTTTGTCATACATATTATTTTTTTTAACATTGAAAATTATTATTGTTAATTATTTTACATAGTGTATTATAGATAAATAAAATTCTTTTAAACTTATTTTGTTGTTAATGTGCCACGAAATTTTGAAATTGTTCAAAGTGTACCACAACAAAAAAAGGTCGAGAATCTCTGGTATAGACCGTACGTTCAAATCTTGGACATCTCTCATTCTGTCTGACATGGATCCAGTGGCGTAACGTACATTCCCGCAACCCCAGCATCACGGGGGGGGGGAGGATCCTGAAGGGCCTAAAGCCTGACTGACGCCAAACACGTATAGTTTTACAATCCTTTGTAAGATTCGACTTGGAGCCCCAAACCTAACTCTACAGGGGGCCCCTAATATTCACCGTTACGCCATTGTGTGGACCATAATCGATATTTTCACAAATGTAATTCGTACAAAGATTATTTTATAAAATAATGTTAACAAT
>BMAV01014159.1:249532-260757 GCA_019973955.1 Trichonephila inaurata madagascariensis | reverse complement strand
GCAGGATGAAATGAAAATAAATAATTAAGAATTAAAAATGAAAAAAAAACCACAGATTCTTAAATCTTCATGAAATTGAAGAAAAGAAAAAGAAAAAAAAAAGACTGAAACCTTTTTCATTTCACTATAAATCTGTCACATGTCTTCACAGCAAATAATTTTAAAGATATAAAATTTTCAGAAAAAATTTTATATTAGAAGCGTTCCTTTATCAACAATCTGACTCTGACTAGAATTGTTCTCTCTCTCTCTCTCTAGTTAAAAATTAAATAAATTCTACACCAAACATTAATCAAAATTCAGATCTATGTTATTATTACCTATTTGTTTTTTAAAAAAAGGCTATTTTTCTCATATTAAATTAATTTGATATCGAATTTTCATAAATGAATCTAAAAAATAATGCATTATCATTTAGAATTTTATTTGCAAACGCATACTACAATGTCATCATTGGATGAATTTACTTACGGATGCCTATTGTAATTTCATCATTGGTTGAATTAAATGCTGAAGATCATACAGAATCTCAATCCGTTGTCATGAGAAAACCATTTCCATTTCAGGGTTTACTTGTCAGTTCTCATTCCTTTCAACCAAACCAAAGTCACTTACACGTGATGATCTGATTATGTTCTAGCAATAATTAAATCCGAAATAACGCATCAGTGACTATGCCAACTGAATCAAACACTTGATAACGTACTCCTAAGACATGACATTTAATCGATTACCAACGGGTTGTGAAAGAAATTCGTGTTTCTCATAAAGGTTATAATTGGCTGCTTGATTAAAATATGTTCGTGAAAATTAAGCAATTATTTTCCTGTTTCTTAATGTATTTTATGAGTTTAATTAAGTATTGTTATTTATATAAGAAATCGCAATTATTTTATTAAATTTAACTCCTGAAGCACTCAGGGATTCCAAATGATCCAAAAAAGGCACATTTTTTTATTAACTAAGCATAATATTTAACAAAATGTGAAGATGGAAGAATTTTATTTTAATTTTCAATTTTAAAGTTTTCACATTTTTTAATTTTATAATTATGGAACATAAAAAATCCTAAATGTTTGCTTTTTATAAGTACACTCTGCATGTTATGAAGAACGTTTAATGTATCTTAAGGTATCCGACTACGTTCGGAACCGTGATTTTAAAAAAGCGGATAAATGGATAATTTTCATGATATTTAGTGTCACTTAGATTATATGTATAAAATTGTTTTATATAAGGACATTTTGACAAAAAAAATTATTTAAATACAATATTTCGGCAAAAAATTAACTTACAATAACTTTTTTTCAAAATGTTCTCCTTTTGTGAAAAATGCTTCTAAAATAATAATATTTTCTCTTTCTCTCTCTCTCTCCTTATATAAAGTAAATATTTCTCTAGAGAATCTGAACTAGAATTTTTGAAAAATTCACATTATTTTCAGAGTTATAACCCATTGAAATATTATCGGCGTTTTTTTCTTAAAATTTCTCCCCTCTGTTGTCGTAAAACATGGATAAACCCACTTCTAAGTTATATATTTCAAAAATTATAGTTGAGCCTTTGTACAGAGGTCTGAGCTATATACAGGCAAAATATTATTATAATAGAAGTATTTTTCACAAAAGGAGAATATTTTGAAAATGGGTCATTCTGTGTTAATTTTTTGTCAAAATATTGTACTTAAACAATTTTTTATTCTAATAATATTCTTAAAACAATTTTATATATGTTTTCTAATCTAAGTGATACTAAATATCATAAATATTATCCATTTATATGCTTTTGCAAAATCATGGTTCCGAACGTAGTCGGATACCTTCAGTGAATTTCTCTCATACTTACAAACAAATTTCATGTTCGTACCTCTTCTTCAAATAATTGGGGATTTTGCATGTGTGTACATATATATATATATATATATATATCTGTTAAAACAAGAAAGAAATCCGTTATTTCATAGAATAACTAAATATTTCATGAAATAACTAAATCAGTCAGTTAAAGTATATAAACTTATTGAATTCTACGATTTAACTAGGTGTTCTATAGAATAATGACTACTTGATCGTTAAAGTATGAAATACAACATTCTAAAATTCTCTGAACCGGTTTTAGCCGCTTTGGGAAGAAATTTTTCGATTAGGCGGAATAAAACAACTGTACTCTAGATATCAGTTCAGTATATGTCAGCGAGAATTAACTTCCATTGAAGAAGTTCCAAATATTGACACAACGCTTCGATCTGTTGCAATAGCTCAAATTTGCACTATTGGACAAGGAGTGTTCGTGTAAAAAAAGAAAGTGTAATACTTAACAGTGTGCTTGTTACAAAAATAATAAGCAGTTCAATCCAAAGTGTCATAACAGCAATCCTTGCTCTAATAAATAATGAAAAGTAAAATAAAGGGATCTCATAAAATTGTAATTAATATTCTCTTATACATTTTTGTTTGAAAAAGTTTACACAATGTTTTCATGAAGCAAGAGTTTTTCTTCCCAACACGTATTTTTGTTGATAATATTTAAAAAAATAATCCATCTTTGTAACATGCTCTTTTTTTCCCTTTTCTGTTTAACTAATTTTAGCAATATGAGCAATAATAAATTATATCATCTGCAAAAGGGACAAAATATATTTTTCTAGAGATTTAACTAGTTATGATTAATTAATTCATAAATTTTTTTAAAAAAATTGTTTATTTTTCATTTTAACGGTCTATCCTTAGTTATTTCATAGAATACCTAGTTATTTCATAGGATAACTATTTAAAGTATGAAATTTTTCATCGATTTTACACTTTAACTGAATTGTCTAATTATTTCAAATGAAATACCTAGTTATTCTACGAAATAACTGAATTACACTCTTTAACGGTAACATATGTATTTATATGCGAACACAATTTGAAGCATGGTGTAATACTAAGTTTTACATTGCAATGAGAACAGATATAATATAGTCTTTTTTGGATTATTTTTCCATTTTCGTTTATTCTCAAGCAATAAATTGCACATTGCCTTGCCAATCTGTTCCTCATAGAATATTTTCAAGAATCTAAATTCCTGTCTTTAATGAAAAATTCCCACCTTCACCGCAAAGAAAATCCGGGTTGAGAAGTATTTCAGTACTATAGACAAACTGCATCTCTTAAAAACACTATCACTAATAGTCTCACTATAAGAATTAAGAATATGTGCAAATCAAAGACAGAAAGAAGAAAATGTTACTGCCCGTACGGCGTACGGGCAAACTAGTTAAGTGGTTAAGTCAAATTTCAACCATGAACACTGCCAGGAAAAATGTGCTTGATATTATTTTCACACCCGGATAGAGCTAATATGGAGAAATACATTATACTTGAAGATGGCATATGTCTTCATTTACATTTAAATTTGAAAGTAGATTTAAAAGGCATTTCGACCGCATTGCTTTATCGTTGCCCAGCCTTTCCTGTGGGTAAATTACCTGACAAAAAATCGGCTTATAAGTATTGTAATAATTGCTTGCTATAAGCCTACAAAATGGGAAAAGACAAGAAATATACCCTGAATGGACAATCGTATCTCAAAGAACTCAATATCATTTGCATTTTATTATCATTTATTTTATTTTATCACCTTTCATTTCTTGTTTGCCCTAAAATAAGACCAAACCCAAAACTATGCCTTAACATGATTTTTCAGGATCCTTGCAATACACATCCTTTCCCTTTATTAGGCCTTGTTAAGACTGTTAGACCAGCGGGTACCAAACATTACTGAATCTTTCTTGAAGTTCAGATACAAAATATGGAGTAATTTAATAACCATAACGGATGTAGCTGTGATTGATTAGAATTTTTAGTATTATTGTGTTGCAAAGGGCGATTAGCCACCGATTGAATAATAAATTTGAAAGGAGTGAGAGAGAATTATATAAATTATTAAATAAATAATTTTAATTTGCAAGACTCATTACACCTGATTCGGAGCCCTAGATAAATCAGTTTTCAATGTTCTCAAGATATCTGTTCAGCTTAAATATCACACTTGTAAAGAGTTATAAATCTAGCATTATAATGAGTGTTTTTATATTCTTTTTACAAGCTTACTAAAAGATATTACCGTATTTATTCGAATATGAGCCACTATCGAATCTAAGTCGCACCTCAAATTCTCAACAAATTTTTATGAAAAATGCAAAATAGAGTAAAAGGGTTAATCGATATCCAATTTCACGAAATTTAAATAAATTTAAAACGAGAAATAACAAAAAGCTAATAATTAGTTTTATTAATTTTACCAGGATTATAAAATTTTAAATACATATCTGAACGTGTAATCGCTCTAATTGCCCCTTCTAGCGAATATTTCTTTCTTTTAATTTTAAGCGGTACCCGATTTTCAGTAGCAGTAAAATTGGAAAAAAAGTACTGCTTATAGATTCGAGTAAATATGGTATTAGTTTTTATTTGTTCGATCCTAATTTTATTTGTCTTGCACTTTTAAAGTTTTCAACTTATACTTTGAAATAAACCAGTCATAATGTTTTAATTCCTTGCATAATAATTTTTTTTAAAAAAGATAAGAATTAATAATGATTATTATAATTATTTTTAGCCACAAAGTCTCCAATGAGTCAGTAAGTTACTTCCAATTAATTCAAGCATTTCCTATAAAATAAAAGTTGAAAAACTCTTTCTTTCAAATGGGACTGGGGATTTCTTTTTAACGTTGTAGACCAGTACGTTCCTCCGTAGCCGGTATCACTTTTTAATGTGACACCATATAGGTAGGTACCAATTGCCACTATGTAATTTTGCAACCATCCCCCAGTCTCCCCCCAGACGGAGGCATCTGAGCTCTTACAATGCCAAATCGTACCATTATTTTAATTTCCCGAGAGCACCCAAGCCAAACAGACTATCAAAGGAACTAAAATAAGTTGCATAACCATACGACATGGACACTGTAGATTTTTGGTAGCATGTAAATCCACCAACTTGGGACGAGGTCGAATCCACAGACTTGGGCAGGGGCACACAAGATCAGTGCTTAACCAATTGCGCCACCCTGTCAGCAGGTGGAATGACAATACAGCTACTAACAAATTTCTAATTCATAAGTAAGACCTTGGAAATAAATAATTAAATACGTTCTTTTTCATAAAAGTTATAATTAAGGTATCGGACTACGTTCCGGACCATGATTTTAAAAAATCGCATAAATAGATAATTTTCATGATATTTAGTGTCACTTTGATTAGAATACATTTATAAGATTGTTTTAAGGATATTAATACAAAAAAAAATTTTTGAATACAATATTTTTGCAAAAAATTAATTTAGAATAATTTTTTTTCACAAAATGTTCTCTTATTATAAAAAAATGCTTCTATAATAATAATATTTTGTGTGTGTGTGTGTGCTTATGTAAAGTAAAGACTTCTGCAGAGAGTCTGAACTGGGATTTTTGAAAAAATCACATTATTTTCGGAGTTACTACCAAGTGAAATAATTATCGGTGTTTTTTTTTCTTAAAATTTCTCCCCTCTGCTGTAGTAAAATATGGATAAATCCATTTTTAAGTTGTATATTTCAAAAATTCTAGTTCAGCCTCTGTACAGAGTTCTGAGCTATATACAGGCAAAATATTACTATAAAAGAAGCATTTTTCATAAAAGGAGAACGTTTTGAGAATTGATCCTTCTATGTTCATTTTTTGTCAAAATATTGTACTTAAATAATTTATTATTGTAATACTATTCTTAAAAATATTTTATATACGTTTTCTAATCTAAGTGACACTAAATGTCATAAATATTATCCATTTATACGCTTTTGTAAAATCAGTGTTCCGAACGTAGTCGGATACCTTAAGTCTTAACGAATGATAGACTCCAAGAGGTCAAGTTGGCAATATTTGAACCAAATTTCCTCATTTCAAATATAATAATCCATAATAATTTTGCATTTTTATTGAAACGTGAAATACATAAAAAATTATCTTTGATATCAGTTCTTAAAATTATTCAAACTTGCTTAAAGACTTTTTTACAGAAAGGGACTTCAATTTTGAACAAAAAATAAAATTTTTAAAAAAAAGCAAACAACTGGAGTTTTATCGAAAAGTAACTGCATAAAGTTTTCTATAAAGTTAAAACTCCTTTCAAGCTAAATCGTAGTTCCTTATTGCTTAAATCCGCCAAAGTAAGATGAGCAAAGAAGGAAAGAACTTTTCAGAGTCTTTTACTTTCAGTTCTTCATTAAAGACTTAACTTGACTAAATTTTGCAGAAAACTGAATTTGCTAAAGTAGTTTAGAGAAATTTTTTTTGCTGATGACTCGCCGATGGCATTCTATTAAAACTTTCTAAGAAAAGGATAAGATTTTACGCTCGAAAAATATCCGTGTAGTAAAAATGATACAGTAATTTCCCGTCAAAAGGTATTCATTTATTCAGTGACCAAAATATATTGTTCAGATATTTGCTTAGTTGTATTTGTGCTTTATTCGTTACTTCTAAATTACTTTTAAAATGTATAGAATAACGTTGCAACTTAACTAATCTATGACCATTTTTATTTCGATTGAAAGTCTAAGCTGTTAATTAGAAGTTTAAAGAGTACACGCGAAATAAGTTAATTTATACGTAAGAAACGTTGTATAATTTTTTGTGACAACGAAAACATCCGTTGTTTAAAATGTTACTTCAAGATATTTGTTCCTTTCAAATGTTACATAATGTCATTTTATTAAAAAAGTAATTACAATTAACTTAATACTCTCTTACTTTTAAATTAGGGATAAAGACAGTGTGTACAACTGTTGTAAGATACAAAAAACAGTTGTAATATAAAATTATTAAAGAACTATGATAATAATATAAATATAGACTGCTTTTTAGGGAAATATGGTACGATTATCCAGAAAAATCTTTGTTTTAATGGTTTTTACAATTTTTTTTTCGTGTAACTTATGTATTTGTATTACGTGAAACAGGGTTTGGGCTCCAAATGCTACAAAAAGCTAACCTTTTAATCTTTTTAAAGAAAATTTTTAAAATTTATGAAGGGATTTTAAAACCCTACTCCTCCTACAATAATTGATGTACATTTATAAAATTTGATTTAGAGGTATGTAAAACTATGTATAGCAACCATTTGTATGGGTTTTGGGAAGACATGATTAATATCCCTAAAATACGGTTTTTTTTCGGGGAGGGGGGATGCTTATTGAAAATTCCTTAAAAAAATGTATAAATCTCAAATTAAATTTTTTAAAACAATAAGTATTGTTTTGATTAAAAAAATTACAACTTTTGTTATATGTACCTATGGCAATAAGTAGAAGAAACATCAAAGCATTTTGCACAATAGAAAAAAAGCCTCAGCATTTTAAATGAAGCTAAACTAGTTATTTTTTTTACATAAAACCATTTAAAGTTGTTATTTGTCATTTATATGTGAATAAAAATGAAGAAACAAATTATCATAATGCTGGATTTTTGCAAACTTTGAGCTTTCAAATTTTGTAAGATTTTTCAGAATTATATAAAGGATAATTTAGACTAAAAGCATTTTATTTACATTTTCGGTTAATTTTTGTCAGTTGAATCGCAATGTGTCCCCTTAAACACAAAAGGTATAGAACAAAAAATAGGGTGCACATATCATAATAACTAACAAAAAGAAAGAACATGCTCCCCAGAGTAATTTGAGGATACATTTTCTAAGCAAAATATGTAATTCATATGAAGTGTAACAGATTGAATGTTTGTCACAGTCAAAACAAAATCTGAATTTTGAGAACACCGAATTATTGTGCTGATCTTTCAGAACACATTCAAAACACAAAGTTATTTTAAGTTCAGTAATAGGCATAGGAGGTGTATTACGATCTACGATTCGTCAGCCAATCATATCCCATGCATTCTCAATAGGATTCAAATCAGAGGAAGACGCCGGCCATTCCAAATGGGTGACACCGTCTTTCTCATGGTATTCGCTTACGATTCTACCACGATAAGAACATACGTTGTCATTCTATTAAAAGAAAAATTTAATAACCCTGAACAGATGCATGTGTTTTTTTAGAATGATATTCCCGTAAATAAAGTATATCATGGGTTCACTTTGGACATGGAGATTTTTTGAGTACCCAAGATAATGCTACTAAAAAGGGAACTATAGCAGCAACGTAGTGTTTGCTAGTATTTTCTTCATTGTAATAAGTCCCTGATACTATCCTCATAAAGATACGATGTGAGTCCAATTGCTTCGAAAATTTAAATCCGTCAGTTGTTGTTATTGCTGTGGCTAATCCTCAGTCTGTCTGACGTAGTCAGACAAGACCCAAAAGACCATTGACCCTTAAGAAATCCAATACCAGGAGGGGAGAGGAAAAAAGGTCCTCTCTCGAAAGTCCCAAGCAGTCCAAGATATGATCTGGAGAGGCTTGCTGAGTCTTGTACTTGGTGCAAAGAGCAAAAGTCTTCTTGCCTCCACAAAAGGAAAGATTCTTTATGTGGCAACTGTTGGATCTAGAGATTGCAGTCTGAAAGGCTTTGCCACATTTAAGTAGGAATGAGGATCCTGGATGTTTGCTTTCATACCAGTGATGGTTGGGCAGGGTCCTCTACTCCTTTAAAATTTCAGATATAACCCTAGATTGATGTTCAGAGTATGTGAGGGTTGATTGATTATTAACGTTGCACTGTTTAGCTACACAAGGGCTTTTGGCGACGGACCACGTAATTTTGAACTATGGTCAAGTGACGTGGATGACACCTGAGCTGCCACCCCCTCTCCTAACTACCACACCACACCAACGGGAGGACGTTTCAGCTCTCGACAGATTTAACGTGCATCGCTGCCCTACACGTCGGGTCTTTAGTGGTACTGGGCTCGAACTCGTGACAAGGCAAGCCACGGTCCGATACCTATACTGCTAGGCTATAGATGAGGGTTGAAGAGATAGGTGGAGAAGCATTACAACCCTATTTAGCCAAGAGATCCGCTTGTTCGGTTTCAAAGATGTTATCATGGGATGGAATCTACCGTCAGTAAAAATGCATAGCCCAACTGTAAAAGTGTCTAGGTAACATGTTCTGTACCGATCTAACTGGAATTGGTAATGAACTTTCTGATTGGAGCGCGTTGACAGTCCATATTGTGCGAAGGTTTTGTACTTGGTATGGCCCGATTCTAATTTTTAGTTGCTCTGAAGAATCGTTAATCTTTTTTTTATGTACTTATATAAGAATGCTAATTTCTCTAACACCTCGAAGATGGCAATCATAGATAAGCCTACCCATAGACCAAGAATATTTCCTAAATAACTTAAAACTTCTGAAACATCAAATTTAGGGCTATACTCATATACATATTTTTCAAAGCTTTCATAAAATATATTTAATCGCACTACTGATTTTCTCATTACATATTTCTTACTTAAAACTGCATGGGATAACTTTTTGTTAAAATAAACTGACTTGCATGGCAAAGGACAATCACAGACTGGTCCATGTTGAGTCAAATCATTCAGAACATCATCTAAGCAACAAATTTCACTGACATTTCTTAAGCTACATGTCTTCAAGGTACTTTTTACTGCTAATGTAGGGTTAATGCAATTACATTTCGCAAAGTTGTGGTCCTGGATACAAGAGCGAATGCATTCGTTTTTGCTCAAGAATTTCTTAGCCTGAGCTTTGTAGTTCATACATCGGTCTCTATAGGGAGCTGGAAGTCTACGAATAACTGTTTGTTTCAAAGAAACTGAAACTTCATGTCCTGGGCTTACGATAAATCCATCTTCCTCGGGATTGGGTGTTTCTTCTGGAGTGTGGACTGTTACTACGGCTCCTATCATTTCAGTACTATTTTGATAGCTACAAACTTCAAGATTCAACAATAAAATCAATGAACTACGAAACCCAGCGCTTGAAATTTTCAAAAAATCCCTTCCTTCGATCTTTTTGTTAAAAGTAAAGCAATTCCCGTAACGGAAACTGACAAACTCACTTAAATAATCTTTACGACAACATTTGCCATCGAAAGAGCACTTTTGTAATAAGTTTGAAATTTTGTGACCCAGCATTTTGATGCTTGTTTTGTTCATTCCATAATGCTGATTCAAAAATTCAAGTTTCTCTAAGCGTCTTCTATCATGGATGAGCACATTTCTCCGATATTTAGAACATGATATCAGATTTCTGCTTTCAGATAACACTAAAGGTGTTCCTAAATCAGGACGCCTACCAAAATGTTTGAAACCACAATTCGTTAAATCCTTTCTTCGATTTAAATTACAAATACTAACTGCAGGAAATTCCATTATTTTCTTGTGGTCCACACGTAAGCTTACTACAGCGGGATATTGTTGGTATAAAGAATAAAACTCCTTAATTCTGTATGAACTTCCAATAAAAGACACAATTAATAGCAAGAACCATAAAATTTTGATGAATGAAAACCGAGAATTGCACATTCGTGAAACTGCGTAAACAGATGAATTTTTCAAAAGACCAGATCCATTATTTTGTGGCATTGTTCCAATTTTTTCTTTAAATGGCATGGGAGATCTTTTTAGAATTTTATAAAAGTTTCGTTCAAACAACTAGACTGTTTAGGGAGTTATGAGGACTCGGGCTTAAATATGATACCCTGATACTTTGAAATACAAAAACGAGCAATAATTAATAAATATTTAATATCAACAATATCATTACTTTATTGGAAATAAATATCTTTCTAAGGTAAGTTCAACATAATAAATTTCGAAGATTTCACTCAATAATAATAGAGAGAGAGTAATATGAAAAATAAAGTATTTAATAACTGAAAGAGAAATAGCGATTATATACAGTCAGGATTTGACATTGACATAAAATTCTGCTTTTATAAGTGCAACTGCTCCGTGCGCTTTAATTTTCAATCAATTTTCATGATAGTTTTGCTGTAAAATGTAATTTGCTTGATTGATTCTCATGAATATATTAATGAGTATGGAATAGATACAAGACTTGTTTTCACATTAAGAAAAAAATATTTTAGAAAAAAATTATTATAAAACAGTATGGGTCTGTCCAGAAGAATTTAGAACTTTTTTTTTTTTTTTTGCTACTCTCAAATATATTCCTTTAGTTTCATTGTAAAACCTCAAAATAAATTACAAAAATGAAACCTTGCTCGTATATAATTGTTATGGATTTTTTAAGGAAAAAAATACATTAATACAATA
>BMAV01014159.1:230829-242212 GCA_019973955.1 Trichonephila inaurata madagascariensis | reverse complement strand
CATGTAAACTGCGTCTTCTATTGGTTGCAGATCACTGCATTTAATGAAATCTTTTGATATGATTTTTTTTACGGTATAATACGTAAGTACCAAAGAATTTTACGACAATTGTGAGGCTGTCATGCTTATCTTCAAAGTTGTTTTATTTTTGTTTGTTTGTTGCTGTTAATTTGGCTTTTTTGTGGCGTATTTAGAGATCAAACATATTTCCTTTTAAAAAGTTTGTGTAAGACAAAAGGGTACTTTCCCGTTTCACTGTTTGAGTTCTCGTCAAGCAGATTTATTGGCAAGTAACTCACAATTACACACATACACACAAATGTTAGTAATGTCTGCTCAAAAAAAATTTGGTTGAAGTGTAGAATAGGGGGGCCCCTTGAATTTGGCGATTTTTATCTAAATGCCAGAATGAACTCGGCTCTTCATTACATCGGTTTCGCTTCATTATTCTCTCGTAACACTTATCACTACATATAGGTAGATTGGTAACTGATTATGATCACCAAAATAACTGACCTTGGCAAGACAGCCCCTTTCCTACACTTTAAGGCTGTTTTCGCCCTATGTACGAGAGTGTGAACTTGACGCAGAGCACATTTTCGGACAGAAAAAAATGTCTCAATTTTTATAAAAATTTGTGACATTGTAACTCAAGTATTTGTTTATAATATAGTGTTTTTAAAATTTCAAAATATTTCATAAATGATTAGTTTTTCTTTTTAAAATGTAAAGAGATAGCTCATTTAACATTATGGTATAGGAGAAAAAATGCGAAACACATTTTATAAAAGAAAAAAATGTATCACAACTAGGATAAAAATAAGTAATATGATAAAATAAGTGATTCTGTACACGATAGTAAAGATAGAATATAATATTAATATTCGAGTACTTTTATACAAGAAAAAATATTCCGAATTTGGGTCCTGTTATTTAACATTAGCCGAAGACAGCCTTAACGTTTTCTTTTACTTCGATGGCATACCGAAATAGGTTCCCAGGAATATTCCGTTTGGCGTCGTTTGTATCATTTTTGGCGATTTAATTGCCTGGCCCTTCGAAACGAAAAGGTGCTGACAGAAGATTTCAGACAAGTCATTTCTTCTGTAATCGTCTATTATAGTTAATATATGGACTATAGACAAAAATATGTGTGCAAAGTTTTCGCTTGAACCATGAAAAGCCTGAGGATTCGATGAAAAAAGTATAATTCATAGAAAATATTCTAATTATAGTGTTTATAGTTTTTTTTTCAGCTTAGAAATACTTAAGGGTTTATTTAAAATATGCAGTCTTTCAATAGTTATCTAATTTCAAGTTATTCCTTTGGTTTTTTGTTAGTTATACATTTACTAGAAAAATTCACGTTTCTATTTTTACATGAGGTATTCATGTTTTTATAGACATTTTGTACATGATAGCAGCACTTCAAGCAATTCGAAGACTGCAATAAGAGATAAGCCTACCCATAAGCCAAATATATTTCCTAAATAGCTTATGAGTTCTGTTAAATATAATTTAGGTTGATATTCATACGTATTCCTTTATAAACTCTCATAAAATATATTCAATTTCATGTCTGACTTTTTTCCGAAGTACTTCTGGCTCAAAAGTGCTCTTTATACTTTTTCCTTGATATAAACGGATCTGTATAGCAAAGGATAGTCACATACTGGCCCATGTTGAGTCAAATCATTTAAAGCATGATCCAGACAACACATTTCTGTCATGTTTTTGAGGTTACAAACCTTTATATTTTTTCTTATTTTAAGAGTAGGTTCGATGCAACCACATTTTGCAAAGTTGTGGTCTTGTACACATGTGCGAATACACTCATTTCTATTCACAAATTTTTTTTCTTGGCTTTATAATGCAAACATTGGTCCTTATAAGGAGCTGGTAGTCTATAGACAACAGTTTGTCTTAAGGTATCCGACTACGTTCGGGGAACCGTGATTTTAAAAAAGTGCATAAACGGATAATTTTCATAATATTTAGTGTCACTTAGATTAGAATACATGTATAAAATTGTTTAAAGGACATTATGACAAAAAAAATTATTTAAATACAATATTTTGGCAAAAAATTAACTTAGAATAACCTTTTTTCCAAATATTCTCCTTTTGTAAAAAATACTTCTATTGTATTAATTATTTTGTCTGTATATAGCTCAGACCTCTGTACAGAGGCCCAACTATGAATTTTGAAAAATTCAAATTATTTTCAGAGTTACAACCATTTGAAATAATCATCTGCGTATTTTCTTAAAATTTCTCCCTTCTGTTTTCGTATATCATGGATAAACCGACTTCCATGTTATGCGTTTCAAAAATTCTAGTTGAGCCTCTGTACAGAGGTCTGATCTGAATACAGGCAAAATATTAATACAATAGAAGCATTTTTCACAAA
The DNA here is from genome assembly GCA_019973955.1 of Trichonephila inaurata madagascariensis. NCBI lineage: Eukaryota > Metazoa > Arthropoda > Arachnida > Araneae > Nephilidae > Trichonephila > Trichonephila inaurata. The sequence goes on along the minus strand of BMAV01014159.1, from coordinate 239,803 downwards.
AAGAGAACATTTGGAAAAAAGGTTATTCTAAGTTAATTTTTTGCCAAAATATCGTATTTAAATAATTTTTTTTTGTCATAATGTACTTAAAACGATTTTATGCATGTATTCTAATCTAAGTGACACTAAATATCATAAATATTATCCATTTACACACTTTTGCAAAATCACGGTTCCGAACGTAACTTAAGAATATTAAAGTTTCGTATTTCGGACTGGCCATCCATCTTCCTCAGAATTGGGAATCTCTTCAGGACTGTGAATGGTTATTATGGCACCTTCCGTGTGGCTGGTTTGTGCATACCGATCAATTTCCAGGTTTAATTTCAAAATTAGCCCTCTTCCCACGCCAACGTTTGAAACCTGGACAGGTTCCTTTTCTTGCATTTTTTTGGTTAAAAGTGAAGCAATTTCCAAAACGAAAGCTGAAATCTCGATTATTATACAGAATGAAATTAATTCCTCCTTTCGTTCAAATTTAATTCATACACAGATGTATCCGTTATCACAAACTGATTGTGAACCCAATTAAATTTTGTTATATCTAAATTTGAGAAGTCATGAATATAACTCTCTCCTCTGTTGTTGTCAATAACAATTTCATGAATTGTTTATTTCTATAAAACGGAAGAAGAATCGGTTCATGAATTTTATTTTTTCAAATTAGAATTAATTATTTAAAAAACGCTTGGCCGCACGCAAAAGTATCTCGAAACAGCGGTTGAGAATCACTGGCTTAGATATATGGCATGTACTAAATTCCGTTAAGAAACATTTTGATAATGTTAAAATAAGTATGAAAATCTAAAAATGAACGAAATTTTAATCAAAATATTTCTCAAACTTTCTTACTGCCAAGTGTAATGTTTTCTATGATTCCGTTCAGTTATTTATGTGTCTTAAAAAACAATATTGCATCATATCAGAATTTGTGCGAAGACGGCTGTTAAATTTGTACTTTATTATTGTTCCCTTGATAAGAACTGAAATGGCTTCTGAAATAAGTCGTGGTGCCATCTACTGATACTAGAAAGTACTAACGTCAATTACTTGATTTGTCAATTGTGACTAGCAATTACAAAAGACCTTATTTTTTTATTATTAACTAGCTCTAATATGAACAATACCTTTCACTGTTATAAAGTAGTGCACATACATATTTAACGTATATTAATTTAAAACAATATGTATAAAACTAACAGGGGTACAAAAATTATAAAAAGGAAAATCCAGACAAGCTTTGTTTTAAACACTACAAATGCATAAATTTAGCGATTAAATAAATTATTGTTTTCAAACTTTTCTACATCCAAAAAGAATTTTTACTATCGACAATTTAACAAACACAGAAGTTCAAAAGCAGACAATTTGAAGAATCAGTAGAATTTGCACAAATATATATATAGAGAGAGAGATTATACTCCGCACAAAAGGATAAAAATTTCTTCTTCTCAAACTCGATTATTCAGATTTAAAAATATTATAGCGTTCAGATTTGGGTACTTAGTGCTTAACTTTATCTAAAAATAGTGTAAATAGCTTTAATATACATATTTATTAAGTTAATATTATTTTTGTTGCATTTATTTATGATATAAAAATAGTAATGTTCGCAAACAACACCGTCCCTTAAATTTATAATGGTGTTTCAATGGGAACTTAACGAAGTATTGGAGATACAGCCAAGTTGGCATCATTTTTGGCGACTTTGCAACCAAATGGAGACATTTACGAAATTTCTCGAGAAATCTATGATGCAATGACTAATAACGTAAGAGAAATGTTCGACTAATCAGTAGAAAGTAGTCGCGCAGATTGTGAATAGTGGTCACTTTCTGCAACTGAATAAGTTCTATTTCGTTCTTAAAAAATTTTCTTTTTCTTTTTTTTTTTGGAACTGGCATAGCATAAAATCCACTAACCTCGATCAACGCAACAATGTTTTACAGTAGAGAATTCTCATTGGTTTCCCTATGGCTTTGTAAAGCAGCATTTGTTAACACTTTTAATTATTTCTAGACTTATTGTGAGGCAATAATTAATGATAAATATTTATTATGTCAGTATAAAAAACGCATTCATATTTTTAACAACAAAGATATTTATTTATTAATCTTTTAAATATTTTGACATTTATTATCTTTTATATGACATAGTAACAAATGAATTTATTATCCACAATTACATTGTTATAATGAGCATTCTCAGCAAATAAGCTTTAAACAGCAAATTTAAAATTTTATTGAATGCAATGCCACTTGGTAAAAACTATTGTTCCAATAGATCCTGGGTGCTTTTGTAAAGTAATTCACTCCGCACAGTTTTCAATATGATGAACCTGCTCATGAATTCGAATCTCTTATAAAGATTGACTTCATGAATCATAAATCATCCCCAAAATTTATTGAAGTCTTGATTCTCTTATAAAGATGGTTAAAATCAATTCTTGAATTTTAGAAGCATTTTCGATGGACTATCTTAGGACCATAATCGTCGTACTCAGATCGGGAAATGCAGATGTCCTTGAAGGTGGACAATGATCCAAGAATGGATCCACCCAACCACACAGCATACCTTCTTTCCGCTGGGGCCCAGACTCGAACGCGACTGTGACACAGATCCTGCAGCTCCTGCCGGAGACGGATGGCTATTCCAGGAAACAGAGTGTTCCCTCCAGATAGAAGCACGTTTTCCAGGATGTCCTTTCTGATGTCTACATCGCATTTCATCACAGAGTCAAATAATGTGCCCTAAATAAAAGAAAAGTAATTAGAAGTAGAATTGTTTTTTGATTTATGAGTCACACCATTGGCGTAGCTAGTCCTGTGGGGGCCCAGTATCAAAATTCCTTGGACGTCCTTTTTTGGGACCCCTAAACATTTTACCATACATAATATCCAATGAAAACAAATGTTGGGGCCCTTGTAACGTGGGGGCCTCGTATCATTGATACGGCTGATACGGCGTTAGCTACGCCCCCTTGAGTTATACACACACGCACTTATATGAACTAAGGATTGAATGAGTGGAGTTAAATTAATTTGATGGTTAATTTGTTGCGCTATTTTTTAATAATCTGTAATTGAACTAATATATATATATATATATATATATTCCGTAAACTTTTTGACCTTACTATAGATTACTTACGTGAATTCCCGGTCCATCCAGGTTGAGGAAAGAAGGCCTGAAAAGCACCTCTGGACAGCGAAATCTCTCGGACCCCACAGTCAGCACTTGACCATCCGGTAGAACGTATCTTCGGTCAAACGGGGACATATCTTTCGCGCACGATTTCATATCAGAAAGGAAATCTTTACTGATAAAACAAAGGCTCTCCTTGATGTCTCGAACAATCTCAACTTCAGCTGGAAAGAATACCTGAATTTCAGTGTTAAAATTAAAAGTATTTCTCTATGATAATCCCTTATGTTTCTTATTATATAGTGCTTTCTCTTAGGGATATTTATTCTATGCTAATAGAATCATCAAATATTTTAAAAAATATATATTTGGTAAATTTTTGCCTTTATTGTATCAGAGATTAAAAGGTTAATTTTAGAAGATATTTAAGCATAATTGTTTAATATTTCTTTGAAATCAGCACAATATACCGTATATTTCCGAAAACAAGCCTATCCATGCATAAGCTGAAGGTGCGCTTTTCGTCAAAAATTTACCTAAAACTCAAAATACCGAGTTAAATTAAGTTTTTGAAGTGTTCAATTATGTTGCTATGAGGACGAAAGTGTTGTGAAGTGGGTAAAAAGGGTAAAATAGTTTCGTATCAGTTTGCTGAAAAGGAAAAAAAAAATGTCAATAGTAATAGTTTTTTTTTCTGGTAACCCTATTAAGCTAACACAGTTCTTTCATTAATGATTTTTATCTTGCTAGCTATACCTTCTGCGCCATTTTTTGTATGCTTGGAAAATGAGTGGGAAGAGAAATTTTTATATGGAACGTGATCGTCAACCTATGCCTCATGCAATGGAGGAAAACCTCGCTCCAAGATGACCATATAAATTCAAACATCCCAATGAGTAAATACACGATCTGTTACAGACTATTCTGAAATTCGGAATCTGGTCTCTGACTTTGAAAGATTTATGCGACGTTTTAATTCTTTTACATTATAAGTTCCATTCAAAACACCCTAAAAGTTAAAAAGAAAAATTAAAATCACTTTTGCGCTCGCTAAGCGAAAATGTTAAAAATATTCTTCGCAAACTACGAATTTTTCGAGAATAGTGGATCTGTATATAAACCAACCCTCTAAAATTTACTTTAAAAAAAAATCGAAAATTCTCTCCTTATATACAAAAAAATACGGCAGTGGTAGTTTAATAATATGGTCTTTTGATCTTGAATGGAAATTGCAATCTTATTAATTAATTTACCATTTCATCGCACGTTGGAAATGTAATTTTTCGGTGAGGAAATAATGAATTTATTTCACTTATAGCTTATTAGCTGGTATACCCGTTCTTCGCACGGGTGAAATGAAAAATTAAACAATACAGATTGAAGGATAAAGAAGTTTTTAATGACTTAATTTTACGTGATTTGCCCATTAAACAAAAAAAAAAAGCTTTTTGTTTATCTCAGCTGAACAAACAAACAAACAAAAAACATGTTTGTTTAATTTTATGTTTGTAGATCTAATAGCTGATAAAAAGGATTTTTTTTTATTTATAAAAAACTCCCCGTAACTCTTGTGGGTCGATTTTTGAAAACACCGTCTTAAGTTGATCTCTGCTCAGCAAAAGAAACACATTGTTATAAATTTTGTGTAATGGACGCTTTAAAATAGTTTAAATATATTATATCTAGAAGTGTATTATGTTAATATTACTTTCTGTTGTATTTATTTTATGTTAAAATTGTAATCTGCCTCACGCTCTGTCTGTTCAAGCCTTCGCAGTTCCGGTCGCCTTGCGTAGACAAAACAAAATGGGAATGTTTTTGCTTCCCACATAAAAGATAGATATATCCTGTTGCGGGATTTTTTGTAGGTGCCAGAATTTTTCCCTACTTACTTGACAATTACTGTTATATTTTGGAGACTTCACACAATATCGTTGTAAATTATAGCCTATGTGTTATTCTGATGAATAAGCTATATCATTGTAAAGTTTCATTAAAATTCATTCAGTTGTTTTTGCGTGAAAGAGGAACAAACATCCAAATATACTTTAGCATTTATAATATTAATAAGGATTATTCACATTACCATTCTTACAATTTAACTTTCATTTGCATTGAAGTAAATCCTTGTTACCCTCACCTTTTAATTTACCATAGTTTTAGACTTCAACTAAAGAATATTTATTATTTACACCCCCCGTAACCTCTCCTGGAAGTACATTTCCGGAAAACCCGTTCTTAGAGAATCTCTGCTCAAGAAAAGGAACATGTTTATCAAATTTAAAGTCTGTAAGTCTAATAATTAACAAACAGGGTTTTTTATGAATGACACCTCTTAACTCCCTTGCCGTACATCTAGAGTCGATTTCCACAAAACGCATCTGTAGCCGGTCTTTACTCAACAAAAGAAACATGCTAGCTAAATTCCTGTGGTTCTAATAGTTTAGGACATCTCATAATGAGTGAGTAAATGAGTCACTCTTTTCTCCTATATAGATATAGGTTATATTATTGAAAACAAATGTAGAACATAATTATCAATTAATTAAAACTCTCAGTTTAATATTTATGTCCATGGACTTTTAAAGATAAACTTACAGTAAATCATAAAAGATAGGCAAAATGACAATAAAATTATAATAATCGTATTTTCGGATACATAGATTTAGGTTGGGAAAATAATGCAATTATTTACTGCCCTCCACTGTAGCTCACGCTGTATTCTATATTAATAGCATATAAGACAGTACACTAAACAAATTGCTTCATAAATTTTGCAAAAGCATACGATAACACTAATTTTAGAAAAAAAAAACCAAGGCATATGATTGATACCGTCTCGAGTGTCAGTTCGAAGTAACATAATCTGAATGTCAATACATTGTTTATCCGAGGCAGCTACATTTTTTTCGAATCCTTAAATGCATTTTCAATGTTTAATGTTTGCTGAAGCATGTATTTAATAACTATGTTTCTTTAAAATTTCTAAAATAGTTTTTGGTGATCATGAAATTAAAGTGGTTGTCTAAATATATCATTCGAGGGAAAAAACCTTTCACATATATTTTACAAAACAATTTCAAGACAAAAAGCACTTACACAAGGTCTTTTCAAAAAGTATCTGACCTGGGGCCAGAAAAAATATCTTACTTTTATCTTTGCTACCATCTGTAAACTTTCATAAGTAATTATGTAATTTTGCGAGAACTCTTTAAACACAAGTTTCAGATTATATTAAGAAGTTAAAGAATACCTGAAGTTGTAAAATAATAACCCCTTTCCGTCAGCAGTTGTAAAAGGTAATCCGTGAGAGCTCGCCCGGCGTACTCCAATCGGGAAATGGCGTGGTGAATGGCATACCCTTCATACACAGGCACGGCATGGCTGACACCGTCACCTGAGTCCAATACGATGCCTGTTGTCCGACCCCCTGTGTACAAAGCCAGAACAGCCTGAATGGCAACAAATGCACCTTGGCAGCGGAAACGCTCAAATAGAATCTGAAAGGGATATTTTTACATGTTACAAGTAATTTCAATAAAATGACTCAAATGATTCACGTTTCAAACACTATTCTTAGAATTTTGAAAATAGTGATATTGTTTGTAACTTCTATACATGTTTGTAAATTTATTAGTTATTATTTATTAATTTATTTGGTATACATTAATTAGGTATTTTCAGAAGTTTATTATTTCCCCATTACATTGATTTTGATAGGAGTTATAAGCAAAAACTCTCGTTTTCAAACCCTTAGACGTAAACTTGAAAATTAGCAGGGACTTTTTTTCTTTTTTTTTGTTGAGTAGAGATCTGCTATGAAAAAAAAGGTTTTCCGAAACTCGACCGTCAAAGAGGGTTGCGAGGTTTTTAGAGAGCTTTTTTAGCTATTAGTTGTACAGACTTGAAATTTGATAAGTAGGCTTCTTCTATTATAGTTCCACTAAGAATGATTTTTGCGGAAACCGATACCAAGGGGTAGGGTTGCGAGGGAGTAAAAGATAAATTTATTCTGTTTTAGACATTCCAGCCCTGATTTTTTTTAAATCAAGAGTTGAGGGTAATAGAATATTTTTGAATATAATCAAAAGCCATTATCAGAAAATACCCCGCAAAGCGAATGGCTAAGATGTGTATATACGTAGTAAGATTCGAAAGTTTCCACCCGGACTGAGTCTATAACGTGAAAATTTTTTGCAATACAGCGACTATGATAACGTTTCTGTGTAACTGCCCTTTTCCAAAAGTAGTTTTTTCCAAATCACGGGGTCGGTGGCTCTCCACGGTGTCGTATTTTGTAGTTAGATGCATTTAATACCCGGCGATTGAAAGAAATGGCGTTTGTTGAGCAGAGAATGAGCATCAAATTTTGTGTTCGTTTGGGAAAGAGTGCTACGGAGACTTACAAAATGTTAAAACCTGTGTACGGTAGTAATACATTACCTGGAACGCAATGAGTGGCATCGAAGAAAAGGCTTCAAAAAATTATGCAAATAGCAGCTAATGAAGCCCTATTCTGACTCTGCTATTTGCTCTATTGTTTGAAGCCTCTTCTTACGTACCACTGCAGAAAACTTTTCGATGTTCTCAGTGGTGCGGCAAGTCTGCGGACGTCGAAAGCGTCCGTTGCCCGACACATTTCCTGCCTTCCCTGAAATGTCGGTGCTTCTTATTGAGTTCCCGGTAATGTATCACTACCGTACACATGCTTTAACATTTTGTAAGTCTCGGTAGCACTCTTTCCCAAGCGAACACAAAATTTAATGCTTATTCTCTTCTCAACAAACGCCATTTCTTTCAATCACCAGGAATTAAATTCATCCGCCTACAAAATACGACACCGTAGAGAGCCACTGAACCCGTGATTGGAAAAAAACCACTTTTAGAAAAGGGGAAGGATGCAGTAACACAGAAACGTTATTATAGTCGCTGTATTGCAAAAATTTTTCACGTTATAGACTCAGTCCAGAAACTTATGAATCCTACCACGAATATATGTATTACAATAAATATTTATTTAAAAATATTATATATATATCTGTGTGCAACAGCTTATCAACAAAATCATTAATAATATTAATGATAAACTATTGAACACATCTCATGAATTTATTTTCAATTATTGAATTCATGATAAAGAGCTTCAGTGAAGATTTGTACAATCTATTTTTAAAATAGAAAACGACTATATAGAAACTTCTATTTATATACAAAAGAAAAATACTCGATGGAAGGAGTTCAAAAAGGCTTTTTTTTCTCGATTTGTAATTACTGCTGGTAACATTTGATCGTTAAATCGTTATTTCCTAATGTTTTCGACAATCTATATATGTATTTACCTCCTCGTGATTGTATACAGTTACTGCTTCGTGAAATATTGAGGTAAATAGCAAAGTTAAATACCTGAAATTGCCTCTCACTCTTTCCATTTCAAATTATTAAATAGTGAAACAAACCTTGAGAGTACCTGTATTTATATTTACCTCTAGCATCATCTCTCGGTTTCTCAGAGGATTCTTGGGGGCCTCCGAAACTATGACTGCATGTTCACTAGGATCAACTTCCAGCAGATGGTTAAAGGTGTGATCCCAAATGGTCTCCAGATCTTTCCAATCCTGTATAATGCCCTGGCGAATGGGATAGGTCAAGGATAAAATACCCCGCCTAGCCTGAGCCGAACCCCCAACGTACAGATTTCGATACTTCAAACCGGCCACTACAGGCTAAAACAGAAATAAAACTGAGGATTGATAAAAAAAAATATTGAATATAATAAAAATATGTCTTACTGTAGCTTGATTCTTTTTGTTTTTCGTTTGTCAAAGCTATT
>BMAV01014159.1:175679-230729 GCA_019973955.1 Trichonephila inaurata madagascariensis | reverse complement strand
TTTTTTCCTTCTTGTGTAGTCGTTTCAATCCTTTACATCATTTTGCGTAGGATCTTAACGAAGAAGTTTGTTTTCTCGATTTCCAGTTTTTATTTTACATGTTAGTTTTTATCCTAATCTTTTCTATATAAAATTTTTTTTATTATTCCTCTCCTTGAGATTCATTATTGTTCTCTTTTCTTAATTTCCTTTTAATATATTATCCGGTTTATCTTCCACGCGTTGTATTAAGCTTAACTTTTCAACTTGGTGTCCCCCCCCTATTATGTCGAAAATTTTTGTTGTACGTGGAAAGTTGGATCCATAAAGCATTGCCAACCCTAAATCGCTGGCCTAATTCAGCGACAGCTTTAGAAATCATAATAGGTCTCCAGTTTAGTCCAAAAACTTTTTTATATCTACATTTGTTGTATTTGGTGAATTCCAATTTATTCCTTCTTTAGTACTGTAGGTTCTAGTACTTCTTCACTTTTATTTTATTATATTATATATATATGTATATATTTGAGTTTTAAAATTAAAATAATTTACATTTTGTTTCCCGTCTCTTTATGCATAATACATATGTATGCATTTCGGGTACAGATTATAGAACAGTATTTATTGCATTGATATTACTTTTAGACAAATCGTTAAATTTTGAGATTAGCGATAGTTACTTTCATAAGTGATTTTTTATATTTTTTTATCTTGCCATAGAAATTGTTCTTTAAGTATACTCAACTGTGTAGAGAAAGAGCGAAAAAGTAAAATTACGAAAACCATTTGCCATAAATACGGGGAAATGTTAGCTTTTTGAAGACTTTCATTGAATGATATAATCGATAAAACAAATTTATAGTAAAAACGTTAAAAAAAACTTTTAATTTTTAAGTAAGAGCTATTTAAGTTTCAGCAAGAAATTATACGATCCTTTTTCTCACTTTGAAGAACAAAAAAAAGTTGATGTTCTGAGTGAACGGTGTCTTTGTCTTTTATCAGAAAGTGGTATACATGATCGGTGATTGTATTGAAGGAACTTAAGTGTTTGAAACTGATATTTTAGGTATTTCCGATCTTTATCGATATGTTGCCACTATTTTGTATTCAAGCCTTGTAGATATTCAGATAGGACAAAAAAAGTGTGGTAGGCGTTGAATTAGGAAAAAAGGGGAAAAGGCCATTTTAATTATTTGTTCAATTTTGTGTATTCAGTAGCATTTTGCAAAATATTAACAAATCAATAAAATATTTTATTAAGCGTTAATTGTGAGCGAGTAATATTATAAAGTAGATCATTATAATTAAAATGTATAAAAATGAAAATATATTTAATTCTGATCTTTTCTTATTTTACAATCATTTATCATGCGTCATACCCTGCAACGTATTGTTTAAAAATGGCAGCTAGTGCGGGGGATAAATCCGTCTAATTCTTCACATATAAGAGGAAATAATATCACATAACTATTTCAACTGTAACTAGCTTTTATTTATGTTATAGAGCTGGAATTTTTCAGAACTTCTCAAATACGATGGAGATTTAGAAATATAAATTTCTATATAATAACAAAACGGGTTTTTATAAATTATATCATTGAAAAAAATTAAAATTTATGACAAATAATCCAAATTCTAAGATTTTATATATCCATCAAGAATTCATATAATTGGTTTCTTTCCATATAAGTAAGAAAAAGCAATGCTTAACTTGGGAGACATAATTTTTTTTAAAAGAAAAAGTTTTCTTTTAACGATAAAATTCTTACATTTTGCTTTTTTTTTGGTACTTTGATGTTTGCATAAATAAATTTGCACGTTGATACATTTATGGAAGACAAGTAGACGGATCTTTAAGACAAATATTTACACGCGGTTCTGAATATTTAAATCCTGTATTTACAACTCTTCCCAAGTGGATACTAGGTTTTAAATCATTACTTTTTAGCACACTTGTACTTGTTTCTCCAACAACCAGACGAATTATTTAAATAGCATCTTGTTACTTTGAATACTGAAACTAGATATATAATGAGCAAAGTAAAATATATTATTCTTTTCTTACACAATCAAAAACCATATGAAACTACATGGATATCTATAATCCAGTCTCTAGGATGTCACTTTCCAGAAATTCATCTTTATGGGCATTTATTATCCTTTTTTGTCTTAAAAGATTTTATTTCTTTTCTAATGGAGCTGCGGATTGGTAATTAGCATTGAAAACCTAGAACATTCTCCGGGGGCTGGCATCACCTTTTACTGTGGCACCATATAGGTGGATATTATTTGCCACGATTTGACGCCCAGTTTCATCCCCAGAATGAGGGACCTGAGCTCTGGCAATTCAAAACCGTACTAGGAATTAAATATTGCCAAGAGCACCCAAGCCAAACAGGTACTCTATGGATATTTAAATGCCGCATAATCATCGGCATGGACGTTGTCAATTTTTGTATCGTGAAAATCATACAACGTTGCGCTTATAAGATAATTGAATTACGGAATGTACAGGGTATCCGGACTAAATGTATCCAAAAGTAATGGCTTATTATTACGGAATTATCCATCAGAATGCAATAAACATCCGTGGATTAGAAAAATCTGCGTGACTTTTTGGATCTAGTCGATCAGCCCCACGTGCGCATATTATTTGGCAATCGCAGAAGATAAACCTTTTATACTTACATCATTAGCAAAGATGTGGACGCGACATTAAAAGATGTAGTGCTTACTTTGGTTAGTGGAATTTAAATCAGCACGCGTATACAGCGACGTGTTCAAACAGAATGGAATGAATGTCGTTACTGGCTTGCCTTATAAACTTATCAGGACTCCTACAAAATGAATCACGCACACGATCAACAGTGTTGTCTATCACGAAAACTTAAGGATACTTGCCAGTTTGAGATACCAAAGTTCCCGTCTTATTTAAAGTTCTTTTCTATTGATGGATAGATTTTGATGTCAGACAGTCGATATTTCATTCTGTTCGAACACGTCGCTGTACACGCTTGAATGATTTAAATTCCGTTAATCAAAGAACGCACTGTGTATCTGTCACTGTCACGTCCATGTTTTTACTAATGAAGTCAGTGTAACAAATTTATCATCTGCACGTGCGGCAGATCGGACTAGACCCAAAAAACTTCGGAGAGTTTTCCAACCCACGGATGAACAGTTTATTACATTCTGATGGGTAGTTCCATAATAATAAGCCATTACTTTTGGATACTTTAAGCCCGGACACCCTATATTTTTAACTGCGGGGAAATGACGTACAAAAATACTAAGAAACATCTTTTTTTTCTTTGTAATCGAGCTGTGGAGTAGTACATTCCCTGGAGGCTGGTAACAGACATTTCGTAAATTATTTCGCTTTTAGAAAATCTTTTTTTCTTCTTTCTCTCGCATTGATATAAGACAGAAAAAGTCCCCCAAGGGTTTCTGAAAATAGAGCCAGGCAGTTTCCTTTTGTATTTTATCTCGAAGTCGATACGCAAGGTAGAAATTCATTCAGGGATAAAGCATTCACTTGATTTTGTGAATCTGCTGACGCTGCAAAGATTTCTTTTTTGGTTTCTAAGACATCAGCAGAAATCAATGGATTGGCTATCAAGCGAAATCGTCCTTCCGACCCAACAGTGCATACTAACTAAGGATTCGCAGATCTTATGTGATTTCTTTTACTTTTGATACATCCAAGAGAATGTGAACTATTTGTAGCTAAAAATTCTATTATATAATGTATATTTAACATAAGATGAAATGCTAACGAATATAATAGTTTTCTTTTCAATCTGCACATTGATTTATAACTTCACAATACACTTTTATGGTTGTAAGCAAAATTTAAGTATCAATTTTTAATTTTAGTGAAAACTTTAAATGCATGGAAAGATGAACCAGCCTTTAAAATTATGAAACTGAAGCAATTTAACTAAAATCTAAAACTCTTTTTTAAAAGTTGTTACTATAATTCGTCAAAATTGGCAAATAAGATTAATAATACAATTGCACTTAGCTCGTGTATCTGTAAAATTTGCTAACAATTTTGGTAAGTACGATCTTTTGCTTATCAAATTATGAAATATTTTGATTTTATCAATTTTAACCTATGGAGCATGGATCCTAAGAAATATTAATGTTAGTTTATAAATCAAAAATGTATAGAACTGATTTTTTAAAAGATATTTATCATGTATTGATAGACATATTTTCAATCTTTCAGTTATTGAATTTCTTCTACCTCGGGGTTTTATCTCTGAACATTTTGTAATGAGGCCATACATCCGAAAGAATAACGGTTAAAAATGTTGAATTCATTTGGCAGGATTTTCAAAATTTAGGGAGACTGAATTCCTATGTATATATTTTGGATAAAAGCAACACACTCACTCACTCATCACGAAATCTACTGGTTTCGGAAGTGTTATACGCTAAATTCTCGTTTTAAATTTATTACACCCCAAAACTTAAAATTTGGCTGGAGTTTCTTTTATTGTGTAGAGTTTCTCTAAGAAAGGGTCTTAAAGAAATCCGCACTGAAGGGGGCGGGAGTAGCTGGGGATTATGGAGACGTAAGGGACAAAAAAATATCCTTTTTTGAGCTATTTGACTAACAGATTTTAAATTTGGCAAACATATTTCTCCTATTGAGTAGGAATTTGTTAATAATGAGTTTTGCAAAAATTATCGATTCCAAGCCACATCCCAAATTCTCAACAAGTTTTTGTGAAAAAGGAAAAATGGTGTAAAATGGTTTATTGATATCAAATTTTATGTTAGAATAAATTTAAAATGAGAACTAATTAAAGGGAATATTTAGTTATTTTACTAATTAACTAATTACTAATAATTAATTATTCCCTTTAATTAGTTATTTTATCAGTGTTATAAACTTTTAAATACATACTTGAACCTGCTCTAAATACCCCATTCAACAATTTTTTCCTTCGATTTTGCGCCACACCTGATTCTCAGCAGCATTAACGTTGGAAAAAAGCGTGGCGTAGATTCGAGTAAATACGGTAATTCCTTTTTTGAACTATTAGACTTGCAGACTTGAAATAGGAAAAGCATGCTTACTTTATTTAATAGATATTTGCAACAAAGAGTTTTATAGAAATAGACTACCACACGTGGCAGGGGGGAAATGACGGAATTTAAGGCAAAAGGAAATTCAAAATTTTGAACAAAGAGGCTTACAAACTTGAAACTTGACAAACATCTTTTTTCTATTAAATAGGAGTTTAGTAGGAACAAATTTTGTGGAAAAAAGATCTTAAGGAAGGTTACAAAGATGTTAAAGATGAAAAAATTTCTCTTTTTGAACAATTTGAAATTTGGCAGACATATTTCTTTTATTGAGTACAGATCCTTTAGGAATGGATTTTGTAAAAATAAATTCCAAAGGGGGTTGCTAGGGAGGGAAGAGGAGTACGGAGAGATATAGATAAAAATAAAAAACATTTTTGAACTAATAGACTTACAAATTCGAAATTTGACAAGCATCATTTTTCTGTTGAGTATATAACCGCTAAGAACGTGTTTTACGAAAATAGACTTCTAAGGGGGTTTTCAGGGGGTAATGGGGGCATTATACATACAAAATACAGGTGTGGAAAAATTAGATTTTTAGACTTGGAATTCTCCACTAGCACCTTTATTTTGTTGAGTAGAGTTCTTTTAAAAATAGGGTTTGAGGAATACTCTGTGGTTGTGGTGGTAGGGAGGTGCTACAGGGTGTAAATGATAAATATATTTCTATTTTATAAACTCAAGTCATCCATTTTAAATCAAAAGACAAGGGTGATAAGACTATTTTTCAATGCAATCGAAGTCTTAAAGCTAAGCAATAACCTAAATCAATGTATAGTGTTGCAATTTCATGAGATACCTGCGAAGAGCGAGGGGGGTAACAACTAGTACACAAGCATATATATATATATAACTGACACATACGCATTCTTTAAAATATTTATCATAAACAAGGAAAGTTTCAAAAAGTTAATTTATTTTTTGATGCTCTGAAATTAATAAAAAAATTTTAAAAAACGTTTCAGTTAAATGCAATTATACTTTCTGATCAATGAAAATACTTTTTGTACCTTTAATATTCTTAAAAAAGAATCCATTTTAAAATAATTTAAGACTTCAAATTTTGAAAATATGCATACCAAAATCCTTTCAGAATACAAGAAAAAAAAAGAAAATAGAAACTGGTAGGTTTTCTCTTACTATGTATCTTGGCCTTCCAACAACAGATGGAAACTCGACTTTAGGAGAAGAATCACCAGCAAAGCCAGCCTTGCAAAACCCAGTGCCATTATCAATGACGATCACACTATAAAAAGATATTTATAGTATTAAGTAATATAGATTAGCAAAACGCTGAAAGAAAAATTGTGTTGGTTCCTGACTTTGAAAAGTTAAGAAACGTAAAATACGAAAATATAAGACATTCATCCCTGAATCCGGTATTTATTACATATCGTTAAATAATAAATTTTCAAGAAGAAAAAAATTTTAAGATAGAATTTATACGTTTTGATTTTGAAATAATTTAGATCAGAAAATTCACGCTATATTTTGTACAAACTTTTATTAACTTCACAAATATAACTAAGGGTAATTAAGAGATTTGATTCGTTTTATTATTTTTCACAATATTTCTTCGAGATATTGGTAGAAGGCCGGGATAGCCGAGAGGTCAGGGTCATGAAGTCGTGCCCAACAAGTCTTAAAATCGAGTTTGAATGCCATTGAAGACCTACCTTGTAGAGGAACTGACGCACGTTAAATAATTCATGGTTCATAGTCCTCAAGTTGGTGGGATGTGGAAGTTTAGAAGAAGGGGGTCGGGTCAGGGCTCATTATTATCACTTGATCGAGAATCAAAGAATTACGTGGTCCGTCGCAAATAGCCTTTGCGTTGCTCTATCAAATTAAGATATTGGTGTACACGTTTCTTAACCCCTTAGTTGCCACCGGCGTATATATACGTCTCACTCAACCGTTGTGTTAAATGCCACGGACGTATATATACGTCTCTCCGAAATACGACCCTTTTCTTTGCGTTGCTATTGGTAAAACTAGACCGAAGGCTATGGAATGCAATAAAATGACCTTGACAGTGTTTCCGGAGGATTTACTTATTTAAAAAAAAATTGCGTATTTATGCCTTTTCTTCCCCTCTCCCCTCCCTAATACGGCCGCGGTGTGGGTCTAACCGAGTGGTCAAGGTATCTAATCGTGCTTGGCCTTGTCACGAGTTTGAGCTCAGTACCACTAAACACCCGCCGTGTAGGGGAGCGGTACACAATAAACCTGTCGAGAGCACCAACGCCCTCCCGTTGGTGGTGAAATTAAGAGAGAGAGAGGGAAGTGCTCAGGTGTCGTCATCGTTACTTGACCATGGTTCAAAATTATGAGGTCCGTCGCCAAAAGCCATCATGTAGCTGAACAGCGCGACGTTAATATTCACTCACTCACATTCCCTCCACAACACGTAGCATACGCGCGCCTATGTGAAAACGGTGGCACTGGGGAACGAATCACGTAACTTTTAATCGGCAGTTGAGGGATTAAAAACAAAATTAATATCAGTTTTTTTTTATAAATGTTTGCGTTTGTTGAAAGCATTTCCCTTCAAAATCAGCACAAAAAAAGATTTGCTTAGTAAATAAAGAATAGCCTATACTTTGTTCTTTGATTAATAAAAGGAATAATAAAAACAAATGTTTAACGTCTTGATAATTGCCCTATTATAATCAAGTTTAAAATGGCATAATTTCTTTCAATGATTTTTTAAAATAAATACTCCAAAAAGGATTCTTAGCTTAAAAGTTTTCTTCCACTTAGCAAATAAAGATCTCATTTATTACTTTTTATCAGAAATTATAAAATATAATTCGAAAATATGAATGAGAATTAAACATAATAATAAACATGTCTTACTTCATTGGCTTGACATCAATTGGCTAAGAATTCGTTAGAATCTGAAATGAATTACAAATTTTGAATCAAATTATGATATTGTGGAAAAGTAATAAATAAATAAGATGATTGTTTAAATTTTCAACATGTTTGAATGGAAATCTCTCAATTTGAATTAGTTTTTATTTGTTATTTGTTAAAGAGTAACAGTACTAATATTGTTATTTCATTCAGATGAGTTTATATTGTTGTATAACAAGTAATAAATGTTCTAAAAATAAATTTAGCAATTGTTCCTTATTGTTTAATTTAATACTGTTTTAAAATTGATTAAAAATTCCATTTTGGTATTTCCGTCCTATTTCAAAAAATGTGTGCAGCATTTTAATTGCTTGATTTTCTTTTTAATAGTTTTGAAAATATAATAAAAAGTTTAAGAGAATATCAAGTAAAATAGTCTTCTTTTTTCGGTACCTACGTACTGTCGCAACAATGCCAAAGTTCAAGATAAACCACCAAGTTCGTAATCCAGATTTAGCATGTGGCGTTCGTGCTGAATTGGCAACCACGGGCTTCGTGTCATACAATGTAGCCAATATGGTTGCAATAATACATAAGTACCCTTTTTTCTTATGTTTTAATAGCTCTCTTATGTATATTCAAAATGTATAAGTATGACAAAGATATATATATTCAATATGTGTAAAGGCTCCTGTCAATGCCATTTTGCAATATTTACCCACAGTTCTCCATGTTTTCTAATCTTTAGAATATTTTTCATTTTATATTTTAAAATATAATTATTAATTCAGAATTTTTCTTTAAAATCTCGTAGAGCCTATTAAATTTCAGTTCTATTTCTTATTCCTTGAAGTAAAGTTCAAACTTTAATTTATTCGTTATAAAGCTCTAAAATAAAAAAAAACACTAATGATTTTATATTAGTTTATTATTTGTTGCCGAGACCTTAAGTTTTAGTTTACATAACAAAATGTCTATAAAAATGGCATATATATATATTATGTATTATTCTAGGAACTCCACAAAACTGACATTTCGTCCAAGAATTCAAAATGACTGGTAAATAAGAGCTTTAATATTTGAATGTGAGAAATTTAAGTTCATTTGGCAAGAAATAAAATAATGTTGCCTGAAAAATACACTCATCAAATTAAAATAAACAAGTGCTATCGAAGTTTTAGATCTACAACTCTTCCATTTTGAAGAAAAAAAATTTTCTTGCTTTATATAAAATAAAATTGTTGTGAACATTTATAGAATCAAAACTGTTACAGATACAATTTTATGAAAACTCATAAATATGAAGACACTTTTTCTTCATTTCTTTAAAAAAAAGTCATAATTCCCCAATTTGGGAAATAAAGACCCCCCCTGCTGAATATCTGAACCTTTTGCGTTACAAAATACTGCATAAGGGTAGATCGCCGTTATATTGCAATTATTAACAATCGCGTGGAACTTACCTATGTGGAAAAGATGTTCTGTTGCCATAAAGAGGTTAAATTTTGGGGGGGGGGGGAAGACAATTTTGGTTAGATGATTTTAGAATCAAAATAATTATTTTTCTACTACATAAACAAAAAAAAAGTTATGATTACCGATTACGGAGTAATGAGTTGTACAGTGTAACATTGTAACATTTCATAACCCAGCTTTCTTTTATGATACTGATTGTTGAATACTCAGTAATGAGTAATACAGTGTAACATTACACCATTTCATAGCCCAGCTTTTTGTTATGATACTGATAGCTGAGTAATGAGTAAGATTACAACACATTACAATGTAACATTACAACATCTCATATAATCCAGCTATTTTTCCCGGTATCGTCATCCCCCGTAGTCCGATGCAAGCTAATTTCCGTCTTTCGCTTTATCATTTAATATAATTTCGACAGTAAATTATTATTACTTTTAATTTAATATTAAAAGAGCTATTAAATGTACCTGATGTTTTTTTTTCTTGTAACTATTTAGTATGTGCCCTCTCATCACACAATAAATGTTAAAAATTACTAAAATGCTGCTTCAATTTTGACAAAAATTACCTTTGACTTTTTACTGTCAAAAAGCTCAAATACCTAAACTTCATTTTCCTTGTGGCAGTATTTTATCTAACAATTATTATTTTTTTATCTTCTTTTTCTTTTTTTTTCTAATTCCTACTACTAGTTCACAATCTCCCTATATCTTGTTTAAATTTTCAATCGTTAATAAAATACGTTTTATATAAAGCACCCAATTGAGCTAAAATTATACATACATGATTATTTTCGATGACAGTACTGTAATTTAAGTATAGTTAATAAAAATTAATTGATTAAAACTAATTATTCAAGGAATTACACATGCATCCGCATTGCAATCATTTTTAGCGAATTGGGTCAAAACGTAAAAAGATTTTTTCTTCTCACGTTTTAAAGCTATCAGTTAAACTGAAATTTTATGTACACGATTGTTTTGGATAGCAATACGATACTTAAATGATAATTAATAAAAATTAACTGTCACTTAAGATTGTAATGTATATATATATATTAATTGTAATTATTTGATAAAAAATAATTAAAACGAAATTTTTCTCTGTTGACTTAAGTAGGAATTGACTTAAAATTATTTTTTTTTATATTACTTGTTATATGTATACCATACAGCATTTTTTCCGCATAGGAATGTTTTGAATTCTGAAAAAAAATTATCTCTCCACCCCACACGCGTATTATTTATATAAAACACATAAAATTATTTTATACCGATATTGCAAATACATTTTAAAAGCCTTAATAACTAGCATTGACTTTCACTTTTAAATTTCAGTAAAACCTACGGTAGGAAACAAACTATTCTGTTATTGGTTGAATTTTTCTCCAATCAGAAGAAAAGCATTTTCACACGTGATCACATATACTGACTCCATCAATATTTAAACAAAAGAGACACTTCTCACTTTTCTAGAGGGAAAATAAAAAAATCACTACTCAAACTAGAGTAATAACAATTCTTTTTGTCATCAGGCAACACGTCTACATAATTGAAATTTTTGAAGTATTGAACACGGCCGCTGTAAAAGTTCTTCACTTATTTGTGCCCTGTGGAAACACTTCAGTTGAGAACACTCTATTCAACTTAAATGTCGGTACATTATTTTACATCGAGGAAAAAAGTAAGCTTTCCGCTGCTTCATTAATACATTAATGACTCTCTCAGAAATGTTGGTCTTTTTAATTATGCAGCAAAAGTGGAGGAATGTTATTCTAGTCGATGGCGATCCAGAAGGTAAAAAGTAAAATGCGTTTTTATTGTTTGTTTTTTTAATTTTTCTCTTACTTTAATGTTCACTTTGTGCTTGAAAAAGTGCTTCATTTCGAGTTGTTTTTTCTTTGATCTGAAGTGAAATTTTATGCAGTTATATTTCTGATGAATATATTATCCCCTCTCTCCTTTTTTGATAAAGAGAACAAAAAAAGAAAAGAAAATCATGATTTTCTTTCATTCTTTTGATTTTGTAAGCGGGGAGGGGGATGGCAGCAAAAAATATTTAAATGTTATGCAAATTTATAGAGAGAGTTTAAAAATCTTCATAAAATTAAGTTGTCTATTTTCAATACAGCATCATATTTAATGCTAGAAAACGAATCGGAAAAAATATTCTAGATTCTTAAGATTTTTTTAATAATCATATTTAAGTTTTTGTTTTATATTTCAAGATAAGCTTCATTAACAAAAATTATTAAGCCATTTTTTTTATTTCAGTATTTAAAAAAAAAGGAGAGAAATGTTTTAGCACTGTTAAGACAATATTTTTATAAAAACTTTGAAAACAGACATATGGCGTCTATTTTCTAAATTTTGTTTTCAAAAAATCTAATGGCATTTTCAAGAGTTTTACTCCGCTCTTTTTTTTAAAAAAGTTTTTGTAGATAAGTACTTTTAAAATACTTTTATAAAAACTTGTTCGTTGTGAAAGTGTAAATGTATTTTTTACCGTCTTCTTTTAATAACCTTGTTAAAAAAAAATCTCCAGCACAATAAAAGCTTTCAATGTAATTAAAAGTTAATGGATCGAATTGGCTATTACGTTAAATATCTAAAATAATAGAATATACTTAATGATAGATTTCGATGCAAATATATAATATATAGGAAGCATTTATTCTTAGTACAAATAACAACTAATTAATTAAAGGCGAATG
The DNA here is from genome assembly GCA_019973955.1 of Trichonephila inaurata madagascariensis. Lineage (NCBI taxonomy): Eukaryota > Metazoa > Arthropoda > Arachnida > Araneae > Nephilidae > Trichonephila > Trichonephila inaurata. Next base: position 218,596 of record BMAV01014159.1, on the reverse strand, counting down.
AGTATTTTTAATTCTTAAGTTTTCTTACTTAATTTTTTTTAAAAAAAACATTAAATACAAAACTATATATTTAACTTCAAAGTTTAATTTGAATTATTATAGGAAAAGCATGTTTTCTCGAATGTACAAGGTATTTAATTTTTAAAATCTTTTTCTCTCACATAGTGTTGTAGCCATTATTCAGATATTTTCTTGAAAGATGTAATAAATAATCCAGAAATTAATTTAATAAACTTTAGAGTCGTGATTTTGCAAAAGCATACAAGTTAAAAATTTTTTTTTTTTTTTTGATATTTAGCGTCCCATGAATTAGAATATATAAATAAAATTGTTTCAAGAATATTATTAAATTAAAAAATCATTTAAATGCATTTTTTTTTTTTGCAAAAAATGAAGTAAAAAATGTCATATTTTCACAACATTCTCCTTTCATAACAAAAGCTTCTATAATAATATTTTATCTACATATAGCTAAGACAAACTTTAGCCGAACCAAAATTTTTAAATATATAATTTAGAAGTGGATTTATTCATATTTTAATGTATCAGAGTACAGAAAGTTAACGAAAAAAAAAATACCGGGTATTATTTCTATTGATAATAGCTCTGAAAATAATGTGAATTTTTCAAAATTCTATGTCAGGATTTGTGTAGAAGTTCGAGCTATGGAGAATCATTCGAAAATGTCATTTTTTTCTTAAATTTTTGACAAACAAATTACATTTAAATATTTTCTTCTTGTACTAATATTCTCAAAAAAATTTTATATATGTATTCTCATTCAAGTGACACTAAATATATAAAAAAAAATTTCATTTATTCCCTTTTTCAATATCATGTTTCCAAAAATAGTCAGTCATCTTAAATTATATTAATTTGATTAGTTTAATAACAGAAAGAAAAAGAAAGTTAATTTACTATCTTTTTTACTAAGAAATGTTAAAATACGCAAAAACACTCATGTAGTTGACAAATTCTTCTCTTATTATCGGCCCACAAAAGAATCAAATTTGATATAGGTGTGCTAGGCGCCAGGCAGCAGTTGAGTTACGTGAAATCTAAGATGGCGGCTTAGCAGTAATAAACCGTCAGGAAAATAATTGTACAGAATTTTTTTGAAATATATTTCAAATGAAGAATATAGGAATGAATTAAAAATAACCAATATCAATTAATAATGAATATCAATATAATATAATAAAAAAATGATGTGTAATAATAATAATATTATTTAATTTATTATTATCATCATATAATATAATTTAATAGTAATTATAATATATGATAATATTCATATAACATAATTATTATATATAATAATGGCCATATAATATAATTATTACGTATATATAAAAATGCTCATATAATATAATAATAATTATTATAAATAAATAATATAAAAACAATTATTATATGTAATAATTGTTATATTATGTTATACAATAAATAAAATAATTATATTCTTGGTATTAAAATTAATACTGAATATCAATAAATAAGTGCTGATAATTTGCAATATTCTAAAAACTGCGAGTTCTTTCAATGAATTTTATTGAACAAGGAATGATCAAAAAAGCATTATTAAAAAGTAAAATAAAGTGAAAATGTGCAATTTATAGCAATAATTAAAAACACAGCACTCATTCTTTTAAAAAATATATCCTCGTACTCACCCATGATAGTAGAAATACCCATATTCTCTCGAAAATAGCACAAAATACAACATAAGACTGAAGTAGTAGCTTGAAGAAAAAATGGAATGTAAATGGTTAAATTTTTAAAGAAATCGAATTAAAATCACCAAATTCAAATTAATTGGGTTACTACGGGAAAAAAAACCAAAAAAAAAAAAATAAATAAATAAAAAAATTAACTCTTATATACGTTATCTCCACGGCAACTACATTACCACGAGATAAAAACATCAAGGTGATATTTTAATGTTATCTCCCATCTTGGAAAACATAAACATCAACTTGGCGCGTAACACTCCTACATCAAATTAACACCACAGAAGGAGTTACGCATTCTGATAATTAGGCCGACGATATTCTTCTTTCACAATAAGCATGGATATCATAGATGACAGCGCAACATATCTTTTGTTGGTACTATGAATGATTATTTGCTTTAATTCGTCTGTGTCTGTGCTATGATTCTAAGGGAATCTAAAACATTAAAAGTGTGTGTAATTCTACATGCTAAAGAGTTTAATGAAACTTAGATATAAATTCAATTCTATAATTTGCAAGCTCCGTCACAATTTTTGTTATAGGTCTTTTTATTTATTTATTTATTTTTTTTAAAGTTTTTAATTGTATGAGTTTTACATTTATACATATATTCTTGATTTTTTTTTATACATGCAAACTGTTGTTAAATACTTTTAAACTTATTTGTAATGAATTTGTTAAAGATTTTTTCAAAATAAAGATTACATTAAAACTTTGACATGGACAGTTAACTGTAGTAATTCTTAGACGTACGAAGATGAAAAGGACAGTTGAACTGATCTAAAATTCTCGAAACTTGCGTACAACACGGAGTCTTTGACACTAGTTTCGAGGGAAATCTGAGGACTAATGAATGAAACATTTTGATCTAACATCGTATAAAATCACATATATTATTATTCTACATTGGTTTTTAGTGGTTGACATGTGTTCCGCTTGATAGAGTTTATGTATATGGTTTTGCCCAAAGGTAATAAAGACCCCATGAAGTTCGAGGAATAACAACGTTTATTATTCTTCATTTATCTATCACCTGTGCACAAATATATATATTTGTGCATGTGTGCATATAAATGTGTGCTTGTTAATAAAATCAAAATAATACACAGATACATATGTATGCGCAGTATGATCCAAAAGTTCGAGTACAAGGTGTAGAAAACCTTTCCCTGAATAGTTCACAATACCGAAACATGTCCACCTTCAAAGTAGTCCCCTTGGTAGACGATAAACTTCTGTCAGCGTTCGTATAACTGCTGGGAGCCATTTTTCCCAACCTCCCCTAAGGCCTCCTGCGGTGCTGTTTTCACTTCATCTGATGACACATCTGAGGCCATTTACGACGAATAAATTTCCTTCAAGAAGTGTGCAGACTCAGCGATTTGAGCAAGTGTTTGGAGACGATATTTTCGAACACTTTCAGATACCAACGCACCATTTTCCGCTTTCCATGAAGTCGAAGGTCGTCTAACGCGTTCATTGTCTTCAATGGATTCTCAGTCCTCTTTAAAACGCCCACTTCATTTGTAAACCTTGAATCTAGCCATGGCAGATTCACCATACACCTTATTTAGCATTTCCAAGATCATTAGTGTTTTACCTAAGCGCTAAGAGAATTTTATGTTCAATGATGTTCAAGAAAAGCCATCTTTCTTACATCGCGAAGCGAAGCTAACTAGTTTAGAAAGATAACAGCTGCGAGTGCACTTTGTTCACATGACATGGACTGAATCTACCTGGCCAGGTAGGGGAGGTTTGGCAAAATCCATTTCAAATGGTTTAACTTTAGATACTTGCTTTCGTCGTGATCAATGTCTGCAATCCCCCAAATTTTCGAATCGTACTAGGTATAAATACTACATTGTTCAAATGACTTACTAACTAATAGAAGTAGAAGCTTAAACTCCAGTTGTTGTGTTTTTAATTTTTATATATATTACACAAAGATACAGAGAGACCATTAGTTTTCTATAAAAGAATTTATTGCAGAATATTTATTATTAGTTTTCACAAGTGAAGAAGTAAATATAAAAACTATGAGGAACTATAACTATTCCAGAATTTTTTATTATTATTTCACATAGTATGTGAGCCACTAATTAATATCTTTCACGAAACTTTTACATCTTTTATTTTTAGCAAGCAGATTATAGATTTTGTAAGAATAATTAATTAACTTAAAGCCTTTTAACTTTTCTCCGCAAATGCGTAAAAAGCACAAAAAGCATACCGAATTAAAATATATTAAAGTTTGCACGAAACACTTTTTTGAATCAAACTGGAAAATATCAGTTCATAGGTAAAACCAATAGTTACGGTAATAAATCACCCTAATTATTAAAAATTACTCCGCATAAGATATATTTCACATTTCATTAGCAACCTCATGGATTTTGAGCTTCAATTCATTAAAAACTCTCACACAAATCAGATAATTTATCTTAATATATATAAACACAGACCAAACTGAGAGTTAAAAAAAAATAGTGACTAATCCTTTCTGTAAGCTTCCAAACCATATTTTTTGTTGGAAAAAATAAAACCCATTACTCATTTTTAAACGAATGCTTATTCCCGCTCATACACCTTGAAAAGAATCTATTACTTTTAATCCTTCTGAGTTTTTATACAGCGCTAAATGAAAGTCATATTTTGAAAGAAAAATGGCTGGAGCAATGTTACTGCCGTTAAAGAGACAGTTCGTGGACGTCAGAAAGGTACAAAAGAAATCGATTTAAACAAAAGAATTATGAGTAATGCGTTCTAAACTCCTTTTCTATTCACTGAGAATGAAGCAGATGTTCCAGGAAATTAATTTCAACGAAAAAAGAAGAAAGAAAGAGGTGCGAAGCATGGAGTGTAATAGTTCTGATCAAGCGTTCGACAAGCTTGATTGTCACCTTGAAAAGAGTGAATAAAAGGTGGATGACAAGTAGATTTGCTGTTGGAAAACTAGAAAATGTATATGACGGATATTTTTGGTGGGTTTTATTCAAAAACTAGCAATTTGCTTGCCATAGTGATGCCTCTAAAGTAAATAATAAAGGTGTAAGAAAGATGATTAATGCTTTGGACTCTTGATACAGATATCTTACACTTCAAAATGATATCTTTGCCTGTTATGAAACTTAGTGTGTGTGTTTTTTACGATGTCATAACATTATTTTTCACGAAATAAATAAGTTTTGCATAACAATTTATTATGTAGGAGTGAAAAGGATAACTTTGCTTCGTTTTCAACATATTTTGTCATTCTTTGCAAGAACAATTGCGTTTTTCTGTTTCTGATATCTTATTCTCGTATATTCTTTTCTATTTCAAAAATAGTTTATATTATTTTTGATGTATTCCTGACATATTTCATGTATGTAATAATGATATTTGCTTTGGGATATACTGTATTAATTCTTTACTTTTCAACAAACAACATTCACAGAGCATTCCTTTTTTTCATTTTTTGCCTAAGGAAATTTTTGTTTTATTTTTCGATATCTATACAGATAATTACTGTTACAAGTTTTTCTTGTTATATTGTGTTCTAAATTAGACTTATTTTTCGTAAAGACTTGAGAGCGACGTGTTTTATTATTTTAATTTCCCCGTGTTCTCACAAGTAAAAAAAAAGTTCATGTACACAGTGGACCACAAAAGTGTTCGCACTTTTTCAATTTCTTATGAAATTTAATGTTTTCGACTAATAAAAATTAATATATTGTAATTGTAATTTTTTATGATATCTGCAACTCGTTCTTAATGGAATGACATAATTAATTTTTTTAAAAATAGTATAACTATTTTTTTTAAAAAATTAATAATCAAAAAAGCTACTAAAAAATTACTCCACAAAAATCTCAACTTAGCTTTAAATATTGTATTTCTTTCTTAATTTAGGACTTAGTAGAATATATTTAGTGTTCACAACAATTTTTAAGCACCTTGGTATAAATTTAATCAGTTTTTTGTAATTTCTTCATCGATTTTCCTCCATTCTTCTGAGATTATTGTTTTTACTTCACATTTTGTGTTGTCACATTTGTCATGTTTTCTTTTTTTTACATCAAATTCTCACCAGATATGTTCTATTGGGCTAAATAAAGCGATTGAGGAGGTGCTTTAATAATTTGGAGACATTTATACAGCAGTAGCGTACATTGAGAGCAGTGCGTTTGGCGTCATTACACTGTTAAAAAATTAAGTCGTCTCCGATATCCAAATTTAGGGCGGATAATTTAAAATTTCTCTTTAAAATATTTGAATAGAGCTCATGATTCACAACACCATAAAAAAATACCAAATTATCTAATTCTGAGGCCAAATTGCACTCCCACGCCAGAACAATTTCACTTCTATGCTGAAGCATGGAGGTGGAGGAGTTCTTGTTCTACATAAATTCATGGGATTAAGCTCCTTATTTTTCATTTACAAGCTATTATAAGCCCATCGGAACCAAAAATGTGTAATTATCTGCCATCCCAATCAATATGCTGTCAATTTTGAATTTTCTGAAACTTAATCCTAAGAATCTAGTTGGATCAAAAAAACATGGAGGTAGAAGTGTTCTTGCTTGGGGATGTAACTCGGCCACAGAATTAGGTAATTTGGTATTTTTTGTTGATATTATGAATCATCATCTATTTAAATATTTTAAAGAGAAATTTTAAACTATCCGCCAAAAATTTGGATATTGGAAACAACTTCATTTTTTAACAGGATAATGACGCCAAGCGCACTGCTCTCAATGTACGACACTGGTGTCTCTATAACTGTCCCCAAATTATGAAAACACCTACTCAATCACTTTATTTAGCCCAGTAGAACATATCTGGTGAAATTTTGAAGTAAAAAAAGAAAACATGACAAATAAACACAAAATGTGAAGTAAAAACAATAATCACAGAAGAATGGAGGAAAATCGATGCAGAAATTACAAAAAAACTGATTAAATCTATACCAAGAAGCATAAAAGTTGTTGTGGACACTAAAAGATATCCTACTAAGTCCTAAATTAAGAAAGAAATACAATATTTAAAGCTAAGTTGAGATTTTCGTAAAGTGTACGAAGTCTTTTGTGGTGTCATTTTTTAGTAGCTTTTTGATAATTAATTTTTTAAAAAAATAGGTATACTATTTTTAAAAAATTAATTATGTAATTCCATTAAAAACAAGTTGCAGATATCATAAAAAATTACGAGTACAATATATATATCTTTATTAGTTGAAAACATTAAATTTTATATGAAATTGCAAATGTACGAACACTTTTGTGGCCCACTGTATGTAGAAACGAGAAACTTTAAACCTGTTCAGAAAATGAATATTTTAATACAATGGATAATTTTAACAAAACTCTTGAAACGGGGTTTAAAGACACAACAAAATGCTTTTTAATTACCAGAAAAAATTGGAAAATTTTAATCTCTTTACAAAATAACAGGAATCAGAAAACGATAAAAATAAATTAAAAACATTATAATGCTACAAAAAGTTATAAAAAATCTCTAGAGTGCAAAGGGGAAAATAACTGCACTATCATCTGAGTATTATAACCAAAAGCATAGCATTAAAGTAATTAATCAAATTAATTATGTGTATTGAAAAGTAGCGTTATAAGTTCTTTTTGATAAACAAGAATTTATTCACCATAAAGGAAAACTACAGAAATTATCGTCTGTATAATAAAATATCTTCATCGAAAAAGTAAGTTTTACATTAAATAAATGATTATAAATAAATATTTTTTAATGGTATTAAATAATTATTTATCATTATTGAATTATTATACAACATTTACCACGTTTTTTTTTGTTTTTTTTTAAATTTAGTGCATGATTATGCAGTGAATGAAAATTGTTAACAGATACTTTTTATTCAGAAATATTTCGAATTTATAAGATAATTTTTCGTTTGAAAATCATTGTTATTTATTATAGAATTATATTTACAAGAAAGCAGACTTTTTTCTAAATTTTTTGCATTTCTATATTTAAGATGTTTACCAATAAAAAGCTCAAACTTGTTATTGTAAAAGTGCAATGACTCTGCGTGTTCATCTCCATAAAATTCGAAATATCCCCAGGTATCCATGTCAGTTTCTTAATTTTTCTAAAAAAAATCAATAGTTTTTTTCCTGATGCTATTTGTGATATGAATGAAAAGGATTTGTATGTTGTATTCCATCAAGCAATAAATTCACACACAGTAAAAAATAATAAATTCCTAATTATATTATTTGTAAGAATGTTTCGTAATTTCCCATATATACAGTCCTGTTCAAGTGAGTCCCTAAATAATCAATTGTCTTTTGTTTTTATTACGTCATTTGATATGACTTTTAGTTTATTCTACAATAATCAGAAATTTTCTAAGAGTTTACATATATTTTATGAAGTTATTTGTGAAATCATACTGTAAAAAAAAAGTGTATTGCAATTTCTAGTTTTACTAACATGTGACGGAATTCTTTGATAAAACTAGAAAATAAGTGTCTTGAGTTAGAGATATTATTCACATTTTATCTCAAAGTGAAACTATCCCCAAGCAACACTGACGTACACATGAATATTGACTCATTTAGATTTGGCTATTTCCTAATGCAACCAATTCTTAATATCAACTTGCATTTCCTTACATCTCTGTTTAATCAACCATTAGTCAGTTTACTTCAGTCTAAGAGCTTTTTAATTATTTAGGTAAATAAACATATTTATTTAATTTCTAGCTGTTACGAAGGGGGTGTTTGTTTCGTTATAATCTCTTGAATAATTTAAATTAGTTAGAATAAATCTAGGCTTCAGAAAATTATATGCTAGTATGAGTGGTAACGGTAACGAGTTCAGAGCTACAGTGAAAATCGTTTGACACCAAACTGAGGAGACCGAAGCATTTTTTCGTGTCATAATATATTGCAAGTAAAAAAACATACCTTTAGCAAAATTAAGTTCATTAGAGAACATTTTACTTACTTACATATATATATATATATATATATATATATATATATAGTATAATAAAATAAAAGTGAAAAAGTTCTAAGACCTACAATGCCAAGGAAGAAAGAAATTGGAGTTCACAACAAAAACGAGACACAACAAACACAACAAATGTAGATACAAACAAAGAATTTAGACTAAATTGGAGACCTATTATGATTTCTAAAGTTGCCGCTGAATTAGGCCAGCGATTTCTGGTTAAGCAATGCTTATATATATATATATGTGTGTGTGTGTGTGTGTCTGCATGTGTTGTTGATAATGTAGAGTTAGCAATACCAAAATCTTAACAGATTTCAGTTTTTGATCAACAGCCTTAAAAAGTTCCATCTGCATTTTAAGTGAAATAGCAGTTTGATTTTTCCCCTGTGAACCCCTTCTTCCCCTTTTTCATCTTATTATCTAAATAAAAATACCGAGTTTTCATTTTCTAGTCTCTAGAACAAAAACTACAAGTGTTTTAGTAAAAGCAGATGCCATAACTTTACACAAGATGTTAAACTTTAAAATGCGTTTTACTCGAAATGTTTTTTTTTCGAAAAGCTCAAACGGGAACGGCGATTGCTCAAAAAATTTTGATAATAATATTATGAAATTATTTGTGTATGTTCTGTATAACAGTGGAAGTGTTTTGGCCTTCAGATTTATCAATCACTGTTTTATTACAAAATTTACAGTGCTTTATGTGAATATAATCACTGCTTTTTAAGCAATTTCATATAATCACTAAGATAAAGTGCTTTAGTTTTTGTAAAAATTAAAATATATCGTATCCTGAAGGTCATTTCAAACATGAATAACAAAGTAACACATCAAAATTGAAAAATTGAGAATTTGTTTATAAAATTTTTGTACAGAGACGGCCCCATTTATGTAATTTTTTGTACATTTTCACCAATTTTTTTCCCATTTTAATAATAATAATTTTTTTTTCTTTTTTTTTTATTATTTTCAATTTTAGGATTTTTTTTTTCCTTAAAATATACTGAAGAAATCAAAAATCACAAAAAAATCCCCATATGTCTATTTTTTCAAAAAAAAAAAAGTTGTCGCAAGTAGTCGGATACTTTAAACAAAGGATTAGTCTTTCGCGCAGTATTTTGTGAAAATTTTGTTATATTCTGTTCTTATTTTTATATTTGCTTTTTTTGCACCTAAATGTTCGTAATCGAAATGAAAATTTAGATGCATTTTTTTTCCTTCATCATTTCTTTGTACTTTGGTTGTTGGTATTTTGTAAACTGTTGAACCTATGCAATTCGTTTTGAAATAAGCTGCATTGAAAACTATCTGTATAGTTGCAAAATAAAAAAAAATGTTTTTGAACAGTAAAAGGTAAGTGTGAGGTGGTTTTTTCCCAGTGAAAGAAGGGGTTAGGTAGTAATTCTAAGCCCATTTGAGGGATGCTCGGTTCCCTTGAGTATTCCATCAATAGACTTGTATTCCTTGAAATAGAAATAATCAAACATTCAGTCATGATATTCTTCACTAATAGTTATTGAAGTTGATATAAAAAATGACCTAAGTCAGTAGTTCTTAAACTGTGGTCAGTGGACCCATGACGTCTGAAGTACTTTCTAGGAGATTCACGAAAGTCTCTCATTTAATGTTAGACTGAAATATCTCGTGGAAAAATTGAAAGATGTTCCCTCCTAGACTAGAGCATTAATTGATCAATAAATTGATTATTAAACTAGATCATTAATTAATATAATTTACATTATTTATTTGAAATTAGACTTTCGTAATATTTTAAATTTAGGTGTTTGATGTTTTCTTAGAGGAAAATAAGTATTAGGAAAAGTCTATAGAAATAGCAGAGGTAGTCTTAGGATTATTGAAGAACTTTTAAATCCCTCAGCCATGTGTTGGGAGTCAGAGAGGGGTTTTCTAATTCTCGAGGGTCCGCAATTCTAGTACAATACATAAAAGGATAAGCAGCGATTGAAGGGTTACGGTGACTTAAGATGACTGCCTACCTTGAAAATGTCGTATTTCGTCTACATAAGGCAATTTCTTTTATTTCAAAATCTTAATGTTTGAACATTTTTCTTTCCAAAACAGTTTTTATTTTTGCTTTACGTAAAATATAATAAATAAAGTTATAGTGATTTTAAAAAACATCACTCTATGCACAAAAGGGCAGTAAGATAAAATTTTAAATAAGTTTTTCTCAAAATTATGTTTTCGAAAGAAACTCTTTACCAGATACATGATATCTTAAGAACCAAACCAAATAACGTTTTGAAATTTTGTGGAAATGTTTATCATACTATTTGTCATAAAGTGAACCATGAGTTTTGTTGTAGGTTAAATATTTTTTCACTTAAGGTAGTTTTTATAAAAAAAACTTTAAAAATATCAAAATTTTCTAATTATTATGTATAATTGTCTGTAATTTTTTTGCATTAAATATTTCTCTTAGATTTTGGTTCATCTTGAAGAGCACCGTAATATGTATGTTGTATATAAAGAAAATTATGATAATTGTATTAGAAATTTTTATAGAATGTTACCCGTTTTAGTAAAAATTTGGTAAAATTTCCTTGAAAACAACCAATTTTTCTAAAAAAACAATATTTATTTAAAAAATTTTATGTATTTACGTATTTTTTCTTATTTATCTGCCTAAAAACACCAAATTTGTTTCAAAAATTTGTTTTTATAAAAAAAATTGGGTCCGAAGGTAGGCAGACCCCTTAAGTGCTCCACAAAATTAAACCAGCTTTATTTACGCTGCATTCAGAAAATCTTTCCACAGAACGAAAAGAAATTTACATTGATGGATTTTAAAATAGTATTTTTCTGTTTTGTAGTGAGTGCAGTATTATTAAATTCCTTGAATGAAAGGAGTGTGTCTGTAGCCAGCGTTGGTGCCAGCATGGTTGAAAGCTATCTTTGGCCGGAAAAGTTTAGTCTTTCCCCGTCATTTGACGGATATGTGATGGTCGTGGATTTATCAAGAACGGAAGAAACATTCAGACAGCTTTTAAGTTTTCTTAAAGTAAAATATTCTTATGTTTTGATCTCTTTCTTAAACATTAGAAAAATAATTTTGAATAGAAGTACTTCTAATAAATATTATTCGAAAATGTTTTTTTAAGCTAATACATTATTAAAACCACCTAAATTATTTAAGATTGTTTTTAAAATTTGGAAAACTTTTGTTTTAAAAAAATTAGGCTTCCTCAAGATTAAATTAATGGAGAAAAGAACTAAAAAATTAAAAGGGTGGTTAAATTAAAATTTTGAAGAATTTTTTAAAAAATAATTTTTTTTATAACTGATTAATCTTGCATGACATTTTAAACTATTATATAAAGGTAGCATATATATATTAGATAGATATAGCACAAGTTTAGACTTTGCAAAAAAAGGCACTTAAAACAGTTGTTTTGATGAAGTTAAAAATTTTATTTTCCTAAAGGTTCTTCATAATAAGTTTTTAATGGAATTTTTACATTGGTTAAATAAAATAAACATGTTGCAAAATTATGCATTGAATCAAATTTAAATAATTTTGAATAAACTGTTTTGTCAATCACAAAACTTTTTATATTATAAATTCTCACATATTATTCACAGAGTATATTAGCTCGTAATTACCGATAAAGTAATGCAAATCTTATAATGAAACCAATTATAAGGCAGGCTTTAAATTTTATCCTTATAGAAGTAAATAAAAAAAGGATACTACTTAACATCATATCTATTCAAAGGTTTTGACTTTCAAAAACTAAGCTTCTGGCAACAATTACATTTCTAAATTTTTTTCAAAGTTAAAAGTAGAAAAGGATTTAAATTTTTCGGTTTAAATTTCAATATTTAGTAAATTATTAATATATAACCTATAATTAATCACCCTTTTCGTCAAATTTACACATTTAAAATTATATAACTAGTTTAGAATCTTCAAAAATTTAAGAGAGAATTAATTAGTGCTTTTAACAAAAGATAGTTCGTTATAAAATTCTACCTTTATATATAAATTTCCATTATGCGGCATGTTTAAGATCCCTAAAAGTGCCTGTTTGGCTTGAGCGCTGTCAGCAAAACTAAATTTCTAGAGCAATTTAACATCATTATATCTCTGGTGCTTCCATTTCTAGTGGAAACTTGGGCGTCAAAATTATATTGTGGCAATAGGTATCCACCTATATGACTACCATACTAAAAAATTATACAAACTTTCGGAGAATGCACTGGGTGTGCAATGGTGATTACCAATCCTTAGCCCTATTTGAAGCAATAAGTTTTCCTAAACGGCTTAGGGAAATAATATGTGTATGTATTTTTTTAAAAACATTTTATGAATATCATCTACCTTGTGAATAAAACTTCCGGATGATGTATATTATATTATTTTATTGTTGATGCCATGAATCAAACGAATAATTTCTAATTTCTTTTTATACCTGATACTGAAATTTCCTATCTAGTGAATAAATTTCTCGAGTTTTAAATAGATAAGTTATTCTGTTTGTTGGTTTGTTGTTTTATACCTGTCGTATCTCAGAAAAAACTGAAAAGGAGCGACATGAGTTTCGTTATATTAGAAAACAACTTAGTATGTAACGGATAATAAAGAAACAAATTTTTAACTTTGCATAAGAATTATGTTATAAAAAGATTTAATAAAAGAAATATGAAATACAATCATAGAAAGCAATTATTGTAATATTTTAAAGAATATTTTATATATTGACTAAAAATAGTTTTGATTACTCTTATATTAAGTAACTGAAATTTAGCAATATTTTATTAATACTTCAACGGTATACAATGTTTTCCCAAAATCAAAGATACAATTCATTACAGTTTAATCTTACGTAATAGTTGACGTATACAAATTATAAAATAATGTTACGAAAACTACGACTATAAATATTTAGTATATTATTATAAAAATAATTTTAATATATAGCTTATTTAGGTGTAATCTATTATAAAATATTAAAAATATAGTGTCTATGGAAAGAGAACAGTATTTTCTCTAAATTAAAATTTAAGTGAAATAATAATTAAAAAGCAAAAAAAAAAAAAAAAAAACAAAATTTTAAATTTTTTTTTTTTTTTTAAAAAATCTTTTTTTTTCAGGAAAAATACATGTTTGGACCACATTTTCGTTGGATCATAGGTGTTAATGGATGCTTTCATAAGGATAGCATATTGAACCTGTTTGACGAAGGGGATAGAATTGTAACTGTAACAACTGACAACATGGAATCTAGTACATGCAGAATACACACATTTCATACCGTAAGCATACAAATGGTGAGTGTTGAAATTTATTTTAGCTTACAAATTTTCCTTCTGATTATTAAAAGTATGCTTAGAAATAGGATTGCTTCTACTCTTAAATATAAAGATGGCATTTTTTTTCATAATTAATGGCATATTCATTTAGTAATAGTTCCCTTTTTGTTTAATGAATTATGCAAGTTTCTTGGTTAACTATCCATGAAACTGTGTAAAAAACAAGTAGGTTCGTTTTTGGTGTGGGAGGTTATCTTAAATTACTTCCTTTCGTAAAAATGGTTTTATTCCATTTTATCGTAACTACTTTTCCAAGCCAAAGTATTTTTTTAAAATATAAAATTTAGATTAGGTGAAACTGCATTTTATAGCTTAATACGTGGTTTTGAACTTTTAAATAATCGGATGGAAATCAATGTATCAAATTACACTGTATTCCCTAAAAATGAGCTTTCGTTATGTTGTATCTTCATGTAGTTAAATCAAATATTAAACTTATTTACCGGATTTACCATTTTTATTATTCTTCTTCAAATCATATCACTATATTTACAGTTATAAATTGCATAGGGAACTACAGGCATCTTCCTCCATTTTTATGTTCGATACCACACTTCTTCTCTCCTTCCCGCTCAGTGGCCAAAGCAATCCACATCAGTGCCCTCTTTATATTCTATCGTGCGCTATGTGCCAAGCCTTTACAGTTAGTTACGTCATAACTGTTACTCGATTTTTACTTTAAACACGACGATGTTAGAGGATATTTATAAATATTTGAAACTTCGTGAATTATCCAGTTGTGGCTTGATATAGCTATTTTATCTAAGTGGCTTATAACAATTATGTTTACCTCTTGCTCTGACAAAATAATGATCTTGTCCTTAATGAAATAAAAAATATCGTATTTTTTCATATGTCTGAATGAGTTTCTCGTTAAAAGGAAACAAGAAAAACTCCAGAACATAATTCTTGAACACATAATGGCATCAAGCACTGGAAAATTCTATTTGCATTCGAAAAACATTTGTAGGTGATTTGCAAAAAATAAAAGTACAACAGTGATAGTTTAGTGTTAAATAAATCCTACAAATTAAAAAAGAGATTACATTCTGAAAATTATAACCTGGAACATGAGACTTATTAAAACTGTTCTGTTTCCTAAATCTGCTCCAAACTTGGGACTGTTATTTTTGGATTGAATGTGCTTTATAAGATTCTATCATTTCCCTTTCAGCAAAAATTTTAACAAAATAGCTCAAGAAAATAATGAATGGACAAGAATGAAAATATCGAATATGAGTTAAATCTAATATTTACACGTATTTAAACATCATCTTAATACATAAATATAACGAATTTGAATATATGTGACACAATTGGAAGAAATAGCATATAGAAATCAATTAAAAAAAGAACAATCAGGAATTTAAAAAAGCATACTCAAAATTTACTAAAAGTAAAACTAAAAATGTAGCAAATTAATAAATGGAGGACGTATGTGAACTGGAAACTGAAACGACAATATTAACAGGATACAATCTGTATTAATGGTACCATCTTTTTAAAAAGTCTAGTTTTTTTTCTCTTCAGTATATTCTAACGAAATTTTCAAAAAGAAAAGTAATATAAAAAAATTTGAAAGTCAATTTCTACTTAGGACAACAAAGAAAATTTTTATTTTAGTTATTTTTTATCAAATAATTACAATTAATATAAATATATATATATATATACATATGACAGAATCAGAATATTAAATGGCAATTAATTTTTATTATCTATCATTAAAACATCGAATTGTCATCCAAACAATTGTGTATATAAAATTTCAATTCAACTGAATGCTTTAAAACGTGAGGAAAAAAAATCTTAAAGTTTTGACACAAGTCGCTAAAAATGAAGCCAACGTGACTCTGTATCTGCAATTCTTTAAATAATTAGTTTAAGTCAATTAATTTTCATTAATTATTATTAAATTATCGTATTGTCATCTCAAACAATCGTGTGTAGAAAATTTCAGCTCATATGCGCGCTTTCAAATGTGAGAAAAAACCTATAAAGTTTTGACACAAGTTAACAGAAGGGTCACTAAGTCACCAAAAATTATGCCAACATGGCTGTATCTGTAATTCTTTAAATAATGAGTTTTAATTATTCTTCATTAATTGTAACTAAATTACCGTACTGTCATCCAAAATAATCGTGTATGTAAAATTTCAGTTCAACTGAGCTCTTTAAAATGTACTTTATTAACGACTAAAAATTTGAACAAGTTATATAAAGGGAGACTGGGAATTTATAGTTGGAATTTAAAAAAGGAATAGAGGAAACACATGGGAAGCGAAAAATCAAAGAAAAAAAATTTTACATTATGATAATTCATTGTTTGTATATAAGGAAGATTTCAGAAACCATTCTCTTTAATGTTATAAAAATTGTCTTTTAAAGGAGTTCTTTTTGTACATTTATCGAATTTCATAATTTAAAACTCGTTTTTGCAAATAACTATTTCACTTGTTTGTTAAAAGTTACACTCAATTTTCAGCTTCAGATTTTTTAATTCTGACCATTTTAAGCAGAAAACTTGCTTATTTGATCAAATTTCATGAATAAGATTGCATTACGAGATTTGGGATCTTATTCAAGTTTATAAAATAATGTAAAAAATACAGTTTGAAAACTTCTTTTAAAACAAAAAATACATACGTGCAGAAAACATTTCTAAATAAAATTGTTTTTACGAAATAGAAAACATTATTCAAAATATTTAAATAATATTCCATGTCTTGCGTGTATTCTTAAGCTTCCCTTCTCTAATAAAAAAAAAGAATTGAAACTAATCTCGCAGCGCATTTCAAACAGATAAACATTTTGTTTTCATGGAAACACGCAGAGCTGCATACTATACATCTGCTTACAACACTTAGTTCTTAAAGTTTGAAAACATTCCACAAATAACCCATGTTTTCCTGTAAACATGCAAAAGGAAATCTTATTAAACATTACGGCAAATAAGAGGAAACATGGAGCCCATTTTACATAAGAAAAACATGGATTAATTCAGTCAGAAATAAGAACTATGATAAAATATGATGCTCTTCAAAGGTTAACAAATTTAAAGCTTATTTTTAATGCTGGAAAAATTTTCTTTCTAAAAAGTTTGGATTTCAAATCTCACTCTTATTATGCAAAAAGGATCCAATTGAAATATAAGGAATTCACCGCAAAATTTATTCATTAGTAGGAAGCTTACCTTACAAATGGTTTTTGATTCATATTATAAGAAAAAATATACATATATACCGCATTTATTCGAATCTAAGCTGTCATCGATTCTAAGCTAAATCCCAATTCTCAAAATGTTTTTTCAAAAACAATTGCGTATGTTTATCAATATCTTATATTTAAAACATTAAAAATATTTAAATGATTACTACTAAGAAGGGGAAGTTTATTTATTTTACCTGCATTAAAACCTTTTAAATATAAACATGAACCCGTAATTGCTCTAACCGTCAGTTTCATGTTCAATTTCCGCCACCCAACGAATTTTTTCACCTTCGATTCTAAACCGCACCCAATTTTCAATAGCATTAACATTGGAGGAAAAGTGCGGATTCAAATGAATACGGTATTATTTTATTAAAAAAAATTATTTTAAAAAAAAACAACTTTTAAATATTTTATCTAATATTAAATAAAACATATTGTATTTAAATTGATTTTTTTTTTTTTGTTATTTTATTGCAGGAATTCAAAGTTTGGGGCTTACACTCAATAGGAAATGGGAGCATAGATTTCCGACAAAAATTCTTAGATAAGATGAATGCTTCAAGTTACTTAGAGGAGACACTCTTCGAAGAACCTTTTACCGATTTTGGTGGTCGCATCCTAAAAATATCTTCCCTTGGGGTCTGACAGTAACTTTATCATCTCTTTTTCCAGTTTTACTATATTTGTTTTACAAACATTGTATTAAAGTTATTTAAAGTATGATCCTTATAAAAAAATAATTGGTCCAAAAAAAACTTTTAAAAGGCTTTTATGTGAATTTTTTTTTTAAATGAGGTGTTTGCTCAAGTGTTCTCATCATCTACAATTGCATCACGGAAGCATTCAGCCAGTAATCCGATGTATTAATGAAATGTGACGTTAATATAAGCAAATTAAATCAATTAAAATGATTCAAAAGTATTTTTTATATAATTTTATGGCTTACATTACATTTCATAAATCAGAAAATTAAACATCGTATTTCTGAAAGAATTTCACGATGTTAAAATTCATTTCACTTTGAATTTATCTAAGTATCTTCTTAAATAACTATTCTACGTCTCAGTTATATAAACCTGTATACTTTATGAAGCTGAAGATTGTCCTATGTTTAAGTATTAAAAATATACGGAATCGCATTTTTAATTTTTTTTTTCTACACAAAAAATACAACTTTTTAGTTATTATTTATTTCTGGTTACATAACCTTGCTTTATATTACGCTCTATAACAAAAAAAAAGCGACGCCCTAAGAAGGAGTACGATTGTAATGAAACTTCGTATGCAAAGACATTTGTACAAAACATGCAAATGATTAAAATTTGGTGTCCAATGAATGATTAGCGGGAGCTACAGCGCATTGGAACTGCGCACTCAGCAAGTGTCTATAAGAAGCGATTCTCAATCTGATGGTCAAAATTTCTGTTGCATTGCGATTTGGGATGCCTTTCAACGACTGAAAAAATTTCTCGCCTCAGGATTCAAGCTCATTACTAGCATCTATCAGAGTTTGAAAGACATCGTATCATTGGACAGAAAGAGGCTGGGTGGGCAAATTGGAGAATCGTTCGTCATATGGGTCGAAGCGATTCCGCTATTTGAAGATGCTGGCAAGAATGGGTGGACAGTAGCAGATTTCAACGTCATGATGGTAGCGGTTGACTTAAGGCCACAACAGATCTAGAGGACTTATATTGACTGTCAGATCAGCTGTCACAGCTCTTGATTCATCGTTAGCAACCATCAGACGTGCGACTCGCACACCAATGTCCACCATGACCATTCACAAACGGCTGATAGAGCAAAATTTACGCTCATATCTACCGCTACGCAACCTGCCATTCATGCCTGCACACTGTTGATCCAGATTACACTGGTGCTTGACTCTATCAGGTTGTAATCATGCTGACTGGGGACGTATAGTGTTTAGCGACGGATCCCGCTTCCAACTGTGTGATGACAATCACCGAAGACGTGTCTGGAGATGTCTAGGGCAGCGTGCCGATCCTGCTTTCACTATTGCACGCCACACAAGTCCTCAACCAGGAGTTATGGTCTGAGGGTGCCAGTTCTTTTGGCAGCCGGGCCCCTTTGGGAGTCATTAGAGGCACACTTACAGTAAAGTGGTACATCGACGACATTCTGAGAACTATTTTACAACCGTTCCTTTTGCAGTACCCTGGCCCAGTTTTTCAGCAAGATAATGCCAGACCACATACGGCACGTATTCCTATGAACTGCCTTGCAGCTTGTCAAACACTTTCTTCGCCAGCCAGATTGCCGGATCTCTCTCCAATCGAGCATATCTGGGATATGATGGGAAGGCGACTGCATCTACCAGATAATGTTGATGACCTGATCTGACAATTGGATCAAATTTGGCGAGAAAAATCACAGGAGACCATCAGGGATTTTATTACTCTATCTCACGTCGTGTGGCAGTTTGCATCCAGGCTAGAGGTGTGTCACCACCTTATTGAGCTTGTTACTTTCTAACTATGTAAGTCTGAAATAATTCATTCAATTTTTCTGAAATTTTAATCAGATTTTATTCTGTACATAATCTTTCTACCCACCAATTTTTGTTTCTATCAAACGACTCGTTCTTGGTGCGTCGTTTTTCTTTTTTGTTATAGAGTGTATTTATCAATTTTATAGTGGTAGTAAAGATATTAGCGTGATGTAGAAGCTTGGAGAATTGGGTACCTGTTCACGTATCGGAATAGTCACTTGACCATGGCTTAAAATGAAGTTCAATAGTTCTGGCGAACCCTAGTATTCACGTAACCGGTTTCTGGAGATGTCAGGACTCGATCACGTCGTTCTTCATGCCTTTACTGATATTGAAGTTCACACAACCTTATAATATCTACACTGATAATTAAAATTAAGAATTAAAATTTGGAAGGTACAATCATTTAGGAGTAAAGTTAACTGAGAATTCAAGTTGATTTTTTTTTAAAAAAACACATACCTATTATAAGACTTACGTAATTGTTATATTTTTGCTTATGTGATTTGTGACATTACTGGTCCCCCAAAATGCAACACCGTGAGGAAAGAATCCAAATTGCGTTCACCATTAGTATTCCTCAGTGAGTTACATAAATGATTAACATTTAACTCTCCAGACGTGCATGACAGATGTGTATAGCGTCAGCGAAAAATATTACATAAAAGAATAACAGAATATCATTTTATGGTACTGGAATTGCTTTCTCATGCTATTGCTTTGCGTTAGTAGCATCAATCTGCCTCAAAGAAGAATATGATTGTCCCATTTAAATACTTTGCTGAGTTCAACCGATAAAGAATTATTGTTTCTAACGAATTCAAAGTTTCTTTCGAAGAAATTGGTATTCGTGTTGGACTTAACCAAACAACAGCGATGTTGATCTAAGATGGATGGATGCAAAAAGGGAACAACTGGCTGACAGAACATTTTACACAACTGTCTGTAATGATATACATACTGTGTGCGCTTGAAAGTGATGGATCGTTATGGACCATCAAGAATTATATCAAAGCCAATAAAGACTATTCACAAGAACTGGTGTCCGCACATACCGACATTGCTTACAGTTTAGTGAAATGTCCGCAAGGTGTTCATTGCAATGATTACTTTTGTATAAAAACCACAGATTCTCCATAACTTTAAGAACTTACCTGCAGAGACATTCCATCAGAACAATGAGCAACAACACGTGACACGCAATTTTCAAGACATTTTCCACCACATTGCCTTGTCCCACCTATTCTCCTTATCTCTTGCAATTGAACGTGCCAGGTCTATGATTGGACTCAGCCTACAACACCTGCTGTTCGACCAGTTTAGTTTTAGAAATATGTTGAGGCATCATTTTCTATGTGGTTTATCACCAAACTATCTCCAAAGGACCTTCCATTCAATATCGAAGTTTGTAGCATTCTTGCTACCAATCGAAGTGGCTACGCTTAATACTGATTTTATTGCCATCCTCACATCTTAATTACTGTGTATTCAAACATTTCATTTTCTCAAAAAAATTGACTTTCGATATCTTTTATACTTGTAGAATTTTCGATGGACAGATACATTGGTTTCGAATATTAAGGCCCCAAACACTTTTTTACCAATAATTAAAAATTACCAATAGTGAAATTGAAATAACTCTTTGTTTATATATGAGAAATGTGGGTGGTTTGACGAAGTTTCAAGCTAGCCACCTTGCGGAAGTGGTGGTTGTATTAAAGTTATTCGAATAAAGCGAACTACACTACAAGGAGAAAGTTTATAAGGGAAGAGAACAAGTGAAACGCCTTGACTTTTTGGTGTTGATAACGGGAGATTTGCTGATGGCTCTATGATGAGAAAGTTGTAGACGTTTTGGAATCGTCTCAATGACAGGAAAGGTTTGTTGCTGTAGATACCCCCTACACTTTATCTTGCCTTTTAATCCTACTTTTGATACAACTGTTTGGTAAATTACTGTTTCAGAACTGAGTCTCTGAGTCAGTTCTCCACATATATTTTGAAGAATAGGTAGTGCAATACTAGCCTCAAAGTTGGAATAAATGATATTGAACGTTAGTTGTGTAGGTAACATGAAATTTGACCGTTTGAGCAACTGGAATTTTTGTGCCATGTTGGGAATATTGTGTAACAACCCTCAATTTTAATTGTTTCGAGCTATAATGAATTTGTTAGGGTATTCATTCAGATGATTTGAAGCTAGACAGTCGCAAGCGGAAGTAGCTCGATGGTTACCAGTGGCACCAAAAGTGGTATCCAGTTTACGGAATCAACTGCGATCAAATTGTAACGTCACAAAGAAGCTCGTTTAAGGCCTCCCAATAGCGACATCTGTACATGATCGCTACTTCACGTTAAGTATGCAACGACATATGCATACAATGGTCACAAAATGTTCTCGGCACTTTGCTGCAGTGAATTCCTAGGAAAAAATAAAATCGACTAATTTGGGGGCTGAAGAATCATTTGCTGGTGTGGCATCATTATAAGTAGTCGTACATCACTACAGTCTTTAATGTAGGTGGTGCCACTACATAGCGCTACAGAGATGAGGTCCTTACAGCCTATGTGAGGTGTTTTTAAAGTGCTGTGCAAGCCTACACTTTCCCTTTATGGACACTAATACGAAGGCATAGTGAGCACCCGTTCCTGATAGTTGTCTTGAAAAAAGGAGATATAATAGCATTTCGTGATTTATAAAACTCGTAACAAAAATTGATTAG
This sequence comes from Trichonephila inaurata madagascariensis, assembly GCA_019973955.1. Taxonomy (NCBI): domain Eukaryota; kingdom Metazoa; phylum Arthropoda; class Arachnida; order Araneae; family Nephilidae; genus Trichonephila; species Trichonephila inaurata. The sequence continues at coordinate 196,110 of BMAV01014159.1, read as the reverse complement.
TCCATACGTTTAATCTATGAATGGAAAATATGTGTTCAGGTCTTAAAATTAGGAAAAGTTAAATAAAGAAGTTTCTACTTATTTTATACAGTTATGAAAGCTTGAATTTAGTTTTTAAAATCATTGAAATAGGACTTGGTCCATGCAATTAAATTATTGAAATTCGAAACTGTTGAATTATCCATTTGATTTTTTTTTTTGACGATTTTTAACATTATTTTAATGAAATTTTGCAAGAATTTTCCCATTAACGTAAGAACTCTAAAGCAAGTAATACCATTTCAGAGTCCACCCATTCAAATTCATCCAGAAAAAGGAGATTGGAGATGGAGTGGATATATCTTTAAAATTGTGAACACCTTATCAGAGATCTACAATTTTTCGTAAGACATTTCAATTTAGTTCATACTTTTTTATCTTTATTTGATATAAAAGACACTATATTAAATATTATTACTTTGGTGACACTCAAACAATTCGCTAAATTTTGTAAATCTTCCGTAAACCTTCTGAAAACTTAGAATTAACGTTAGTACCCTTAAAAAAGTTTACAATTAGACATGGAAAGAAGCGAAAATAATTTATTGCTTTTTGTATTGTAATTTAATTCTATTCATTGCGTTTTTTATTGTTTAACTTGTCAACCATTTTTTGTCTCTCTCTATTATTATAATTTATATACCTTTGGCAGTTAATATCGATTGATAAAAAAATCGGTATAAGCGAAAAATTATTTTATTGAGAAATGAATTTCAAATAATTATTATTATAATGAATTTAATTATTTTAATTACCTTATTCATTACATAATTTATTAATTAGCTTGCATTGTTTAATGGATTGTATTCATTGTAATGAAGGCAGTTTTATTCGATTTTAATTTCGTTACAACAATATTTTTCAAAGGTTCATACGTATTATACATTTAATATTTTTGAAAGTTGAACAGAAAAATAGAAACTTTTGAACATAGCAAACATTTAAAACACATAATTTAAAAGTAATCATTCGCATTTTTAATAAATAAACATAAACACAGTTACTTTTTGAACTATATAAAATATGATGAGAGAAAAAACGTGTTAGTATTATATGAAAAAATTTAAAATTTATATACAGCTGTGAAGCTTGGGTTCTATACTTGTTAGTTACCAATGAATCAAAGGGTGAAAAGAATATGAATTATAGAAAAAGTAATGTTAATAAGATTAAATTCTTCAAATGTGTAGAAACCCCGCATTTCTTCAATGAAAAAGAAGAAACTGGTTTTATGATTATTTATAAGCTTTTTAAAGTAACTAGTCATTTTAAGAGTAAAAACTGTTTTCATCCAAGATCCAGTGAAGTTAAAATTACATTCTTGTTTTTTAACAAATAATTATAATTATAAATACGTTCCCACCTTTTTTTCCATCAAAAATTGAGCATTTATTACGAAAGAACGGTACTTTTATGTTTTAAACAAATTATTGTCCTCGCTAACTACTACTTTCCCTATTTTTTAGAAGCATACGAATGCAGTGACGGTAGAACGCGTCATCTTTTGAGGCTGTTTACGAATTAACTCAATTTTTTGCATTTCCATATGGTGTGAAGTGCTGCTGAGACAGGTCATGCGCCCTCGATCGAAACAAGACATAATCGAAAGGGGCAATGTGGAGTGTATACGGTGGTTGAAGTAGGACTTCCCATTTGAGCGTTTCTAAAAATGGTTTGGTAATCGCCGTTGGAGAATAAATTTGTCGTGTCTCCCGTAGCAGTGGGTATGTTTGATTACTCCCCTTACTACCATTATTTGAGATTTATTGAGATCACTAGTAAGGGTCTCGTTCTGTTTGAACAAAGCATAATAAATGACACCAAGCTGAAACGACCAAATACACAACATGAGTTTTTTTTTTTTAACAAGCTTTTATAAGTTTCACTTGTATGTGATGGAATCTTTGAACTCGATTTTTACCCACTTTAAAAGGTCGGGTGAATTCGAAATTCTGAACACTTGTCAAGGACCGATGACACTACAATAATTTCATTGATTTGTTTCACTGTCCTGATCAAGATTCTCATAAATAAGGATTTTAAGAATTTCGAGATTTGGCGATTTATTCATTTTATCATTTCCAGATTTGGCGACTAATTACAAAAACCGTTTTCAGATTTGGCGACTAATTCAATATGTTATTTCCAGATTTGGGGACTAAAAGATTAAGAAGCAACCCTAAAACCGCAAATAGGCTTGTGGTTAATACAAATAAAACAAAAAAGTCTTCTATATGTGAAAAAGGGTAGGGTGGGTGCGTAGTTTTTCTGAAAATGGAAATAAAAAAAAAGTTTCGTGCATGTGAATAAAAATAATTTATGTTCTTACTGCTAAATATTTTTTTATTTTTATAAAAAAATATTTATATGTTTATAAGTTTAGAAGTGATGATACGAATTAACATTATAGCTATACGTTTAAAAGGTGATAAATTTATATTCTAACTGCTAAATATTTTCTTTATTTTGATAAAGCAATATGTTTAAAAGTGATAATACGAATTAACATTATAGCAATACGTTTAAAAGGTGATAATACGATTGACATTTAGTATTTCTTCTTAACACACTTTTATTAGTTAGACCTGTATCTATAGAGACATAATTTTTGAAACTTAATGATATGGGACTATGGGAGAGAATAAATACCCTTCAGACCCATTAAGTAATATCTATTAAAGAGCAAAATTAATTCCAGCAGCCGTATAATTCCGGCTCCGAATACCAAACTCAAGGATAAATTCAACAAAGAATAAATGATAGTTTTAAAAACTAAAAAAAAACAGGCTTTTATTGTATATCGAACTAAAGAATGAAAAATAAATTATAGTTTAAAAAAAACTAAAAAACAAGCTTTTATAGGGAATCGAACGAAAAAGTAAAAAAAAAATTCTTAATAAAGAATAAAAGGATTAAGAAGAAAATTAATGTCATTGTGGTAAAAGAGTGGGGTGTGATTTGTACTACATTTTTACACTAACTCAGCATTTCGGAATAGAATTAGTAAGAAATTATAATAATTAATATAGAGCACACCACGCTCTTACCCCAGTGACATTAATTTTCTCGTTAATCATTTTATTCTTACATTAAAAATTATTTTTTTACTTTTTAGTTCGATTCACTATAAAAGCGTGTTTTTTAGTTTTTTTTTTTAAACTATAATTTTTCCGTGAATACTCGGCTATTGAAGCATGTGACCACATGGTTCCCACCATTTTCTCTTCTATGGCTTATCGTAGTGGATTCATTTGTTATCTCCAGCTGCTATGCGATGCAAAAACCTCTTTTCTTAATTTCTTTTTTTTTATGTGTAACATTTTTTCTCTCGATTGCCGAATTTCGTAGGAGTAATTTTGTGAAAAAGGGACGGAAGTGGGTAACAGAAAGTGACGTAAGTGCGCTCTATTTGATTCCACCAATTAGCGCTCATGATGGTGTCTTTTTGTTACCCTCGCATCGGGGTCCAACTCTCTTTATGGTGTCTCTTCACCACTCTCGGGTTCAGCTCTAGTAGTTTTTTTTTTATATTGTTAAAGTTAGCATTTCAAAAGATTCGAATTTTTATTCAGTATAAATTTACGATCTTTACACTAAATTGTCAAAGACTCAGGACTCGTGTAAGAAATCCGAGGCTAATTTATGTGTGTAAACTATATTAATAATTATATTTATTGTTAAGCGTATTGAATGATGAGTAAGTAATATGGAATTATTCGAATAAATATTTTATATAGTGCGTATCTTTTTCATACTTTGAGGTTAATTCCTGTCGCTGTCAATATGTTTTTAATTGTGATTAAAAAAAAGGTTTCTCAATTAAAAAAACTAACTAATTAATTACACGGGTAATTTTGATTTTCTCTAGTATTTCTAATTTTTAAACATAAAGGAATCACATTCCATTTACTCCTTATTGTGCCATGACTCTCCACAAATCACAGGGTGTAACATTCTATCGGACTGTTTATTCTTATGAAAAATCTCATCAACAACAGCTCGTCTACGTCGCATTATCGGGAGTTACAAGCCTCGAAGGCCTTTTTATAGTATCACCTACTGAATACCATGTATTTTACCATGGACATAAAAATTCTGCTGCTACAGCACCACTGCTTGCTGAACTCGAGTGCTTGACTCTAAATCCACTTCGCAAATACCAGTAAGTCTTATCAGACTTCATCCAGGATAAACTCCGCTCAATTGTCAAAGTCTCAGGGCTCTCGAAGCAGATTTCGACGACGTTATTTCACAAAATTGTACGTTACTCATGTTGGACAAGAAGTGGTTAGATAATGACGAACGTGTGTTTCGAAACCTAACTTTGATTGCTGAGTACAATTTAAACGAACGCGCCATAGAGCAGCTGGTGTTGCGAGAGAGAGATCTATCACAAACAGAACAATTCACATGTTGTGACTTCTTACATGAACATTATTTATCGTCAAACAAGTGGACTGGGTATTGCTAGTCAAAATATTGGGGACATATGGGAGGCAGAATGCACATTTGAAAATGGACAAACAGTGATTTCGGTGGCTGTATACATTTCTCCGAATCAAACGGCTCAAAAAATTAAAGATTTCCTACATTTTGTACTTTTACCATATACCGAAGATGTGTGTGTGTGGTTCTGTACTTTTAAAAACGAACTATTACTCACCTTCCATGATTTTGAGTGGGGATTTCAACGTTAACTTCAGTTTGCCAGAAGCTGAGCCTCTCATAGCTTTTTTCACTGATGAGCTAAAACTCGAATATTGAAATATTTCTAACTAACAGTGGTGCTGTTATTGATGCTGTTTTTCAATGGATTTTAAATACTTTGAAATCACAAGTATTTGTGTCATATTTTATTTATCACAAGTCTATTGTATCCACTCTTCACCAAATTGAACAAGAATAAATATTTTTGATAAAAAATTGCATTACTCCTAAAGAAAATTTTCATTAAAGATATAATTATTCGATAGAAATTATTTCCAATCATACTCGATTCATTTTTTTTTTCAGTATTTAAGTTACTATTGCGTATTTATCACGATAACATGCCAAATGTTGCACATCATGTGTGACTACTGTAAGGCTCGTTCCTTTTTTTTCTTTTTCATGCAGCCGTGGATTGTTTATTTCCAATGCAGACGTAGTACCTTCTCCGGGACCTGGTATCACTTTTTGGTTTGGTACCATAAAACCGTACCATAATACCATTGCCGTAATGTAATTTTGATACCCAATTTCTCCCCAGAATTTCTTCCAGACTCTAAGGATGTTTAACATGCCACTTAATTATACGACAAAGAACTGTGGAATTTTTACACCATGAATGTCCACCGACTTGAGCCAAGGTCGGATCCGCAAACTTGGATGTACAAGGTCAGCGCCAAACCAACTACGCCATCCCCCTGGCCTTTTGTTTATACCTGGCACAAGCAGCATTTCACATATGCAAAATCAACATTTAAAATTTCTCTACTTCAGTTCGTATGGAACCCAATTTCCTTGTTTTTGAACCCTTCCCAACGATTTTAAACAATTTGGAATTGCTTGTAGAGTCACTCCTAAAATAAGTGCAAAAAAAAAAAATTCTTGCGTTTGGTACAAATCTTCCGCTACGTTCTAGGTCTTGGATGTCAAACTTACAGTTCTTGAACTTTTAAAACCACTTTTACAACTTCTCTCAATCAAAGCAGCCACACCATATGCTTCTATAAGCAATCGATGCACCTCTGCTGTAGATTTAATCAAATTAAAGAAGTAAACCAAAAGTTCCCACTTTCTCATCTCAAAACTCGACATTCTTGCACGAAAAAATATTATGTAATGCTGATACAAAATCAATAAGAACGTTTTACTTGTGTAAATTTTAGCCGTAACTTTTGCCAAACGGCAGGGACTTATTTGTATTCCTTATAAATCCCTTTAATTTTGAATAATTTTTTATACAATTTTTATTTTAATCTTTCAAAACATAATCAAATCAAATTCTGATTGATTGACTTCTCTCTCTCTCTCTCTCAATTCATTCATGGCAACTCAATCTTTAATTCATTTAAAATATATCATCTCTAACAACTGGCTCTCATCTACAGGGTGTCCGGGCTTAAAACATCCAAAAGTAATGGCTTATTATTACGAAACTACCCATCAGAATATAACAAACTGTTCCTCCGAGGATTGGAAAACTCTCCGAGAATTTTTGGGTCTAGTCCGATCGGCTACACATGTTCACATTATTCGGAAATCGCAGACGATGAACTTTTTACACTGACTTCCTTAGTACAGATGTGGATGTCACAGTAAAAAGAGCAATGAGTACTTTGGTTAACGGAATTTAAATCAGTCACGCTCGTGTACAGCGACGTGTTCGAACAGAATGGAATGTCGTTACTGGCTTGCCTAATAGACTTATGAGGACTCCTACAAAATGAATCCCGCACACGATCAACAGTGTCTTCTATCACGAAAACTTAAGGATACTTTCCAGTTTGTAATACCAAAGTTTCCATCTCCTGTCCAATTGGTGGATAGATTTTGATGTTGGAGGGTCGACATTCCATTCTGTTCGAACACGTCGCAAACACGCATGACTGATTTAAAAATTTCGTTAACCAAAGCATGCATTACACTTTTTACTGTGGCATCCACATCTCTACTAATGAAGTCAGCGTAGCAAGTTTATCGCCTGCGTTTGCCGATTAATGCGCGCACGTGCGATACATTGGACTAGACCCAAAAAATCTCGGAGAGTTTTCCAATCCTCGGATTAACAGTTTGTTACATTCTGATGCATAGTTCCGTAATAATATGTGACATTACTTTTGAATACTTTAAGCCCGGGCACCCTTTATTTGACCAATTTAAGCATGCATTCATGCATTGATGGTAAATCAAAAATTTCTCTGTCGTTTCTAGGTATTACGTAGTTTTTTTTATTGTTTCATAAGAAACTGAAAAACGGATGGAATTTTTTTTATAAATAAAAGAATGTCAGTTATTTTATTGAAATATAAAAAAAATAAAATTGGCAGTTATAGAGACTGCCGATAGAAGTGAAAACTTAAAACTTTTAGTATTAAACTTTGAGCTTTCATAATGTTTGAATTAAAATTATCAACATCAATCCGGTATTCACATCTATTGATACTCCGAGCAACCATTATATGCATGTTTATACGGTTTTTTATTATTCAAATATATTACGGGTTGTACAAGATCAGGACAAAATATAAACACAATTCAACTGCAGTAACAATTAAAATACAATCAGATTATTTATGAATAGTATTTGTATTTACTTAAGGTATCCGGCTACGCGTTCGGAATAGTAGTTTTGTGTGTGTGTAAAAGCGTACAAACGAATATTTTTTTAAATATTTAAAATTTTTTAGATCAGAATACGCGTATAAAATTGTTTTAAAAATATTATTACAATAAAAATTATTTAAATGCAATATTTTGGGAAAAAATGAACTTAGAATTATTTATTTTCAAAATGTTCTCCTGTTATGAAAAATGCCTCTGTAAAAATAATATTTTGCATATACATGGCTAAGACTTCTCCAGAGAGCTTTAACTAGGATTTTATAAAAATTCACATTTTTTTCAGAGTTACTACCAATTGAATAATTATCGGTGTTTTTTTGTTAAAAATTCTCCACTCGAATGTATTAAATTATGAATAAGTCCACTTCTGTTAAATATTTCAAGCATCCTATTCCAGACTCTGTACAGAAGCCTTAGCTATTTATAGGCAAAATATAATTATTATAGAAGCATTTTCCATAAAAGGAGACTGTTTTGAAAATAAATAATTCTAAATTCATTTTTGCCGAAAAATTGCATTGAATAAACTTTTTATTGTAAAAATATGCTTAAAACAATTTCATACGTATATTCTAATCTAAGGGACACTAAATATTTAAAAAAAAATATTCGTTTTTACGCTTTTGCAAAATCACGGTTCCGAACGTAGTCAGATTCCTTAAATTTCAATGTACTTGATTTTTAACATTATTTTAATTGTTTGCATCATTGTCTTCATTAATTTCAACAATATTTAGACTTTTTGTATTTTCAATTATTTCATCATCGCGTGGAAGAATATTTTGAGGATTTGATGCATAGCTTACCATTATTGTTTCATCTAATTGTTTAACATAACACATGAGCATGTCGGTGAAGCGAATCCATAAGAATTCCCCCTACCAAAATGTGCCCGACGCGGCTATAGAAATTTTCACTTAAAAAAAAAAAACATTTGTGAAACTTTTTGGGAAGGAGGAAATATTTGAACTCCTGGGAAATCATCTCTTGTCTACAGCACTGTGCTATATTGTTTGATTTCTTAGGAGTAACAGTTTTTCCAATATTAGAAGTTTGATTAAAAACGTTTTGCCATCTATGATTATAGAGAAGATGACATTTTTCCTTTTGATACTGAAAACATATTTCAATAAATATGCATTTTTTTTCTTGTAAAAAAAATTACCTTCATTTAACATGAATTTGATAGGAATTTATTTACATCAAATTCCATTTTCTCTATCTTTCTAGATACCCATTTCTATTTATCAGATACTTTAATTTCTATGGAGTTAGTCTGATTTTCCTATTCCACAAATATAATTTTTCAATATCGGAATAACAGGAAATACATCCAAAAAATTTCAATTCTTTCAGAGTTTGTTTGAAATTATTTCTTTATTATTATTATTATTACTTAAAATGTAAATTGTTGATGACATATATATTTGTAAAACATACACATCTTAACAATTCAGAGTTACGTATTTAAATGACTAAATATCGAACTATTACATTTACCAGCAAAACATACTTTCTATTGATATGAAACTTCATTTTAATTTCGATTTTAATTAATAAAATATTGTCGGTTTTTTTCAATTTTCAGCTTTTACGTAGATTTTACGCATATCGACTCTTAAAATATGTTGTGAATTTCTGTGCCGTTATGCATTACCTTCCAAAATTACGGTTACAAATACATATAAGGAGATATATCGACAAAAATGTGGTTAAGTGCACGGAAATTTTGTATATTAATTCCCTTATGCCGTAACAGGAAATGGTAACAACAGCAACAAAAATTGTACAGGAGTTCAATGTAAATTGATCAGCAAATGAGAGCTATATTGATCAATTTTTAGGGTGGTTCCGAATTCAAAGTACGAACTTTAAGGGTAGATACAGGAAATTGTGTGAGTGTAACAAACATTTATTGTATAGGAATGTATGGGTGCAAGTAACGCGGTGAGGCGCAAACAGGGGAAATAAAATAAAAGAGAAATAGAGATATCGGTTGGTTGCGTTGCCGGTAGAGGGCAGTAGATATCTAGTCACCGTTCAATATGATGCATCTGATTAGGGGTAAGCGCCATTCGCGCAATTAAGCTGACGTCTACGATGGGAGACTTTACGTTTGCCGAAAATACAGACAGACATCAAAGGTACGGCCGTACAAATGGTAAAGACAGAGTTGCGCTACGAATGTATCACGCGCAGTTTCCTGATTAACGAATGCCGGATCACAGAATTTTCCAATAGTTACATCGTCAACTTCGTGAAACACTTTCTTTCTGCGTCACCAGATATGATGCTGATCTGCGAAGAGTTGTACGCCTGGAAGAAAGCATCTGGAACGTTGTGGTTGATAGACCCGAGTCAAGTACAAGAGCTGTTGCTTATCACGTAAGTGGGAGTCATCAGATGGTTTAAAGAGTGTTAAACGAACATTGCTTCCACCTCTTCCATTTTCAGGGAGTACAAACTTTGAATCTGGGCTACTTTCTTCTCCGAATGATAGTGGATGGTACAGCAATTTGTGTCGCAACTGGACTTCATAGCCCATGTGCTGAACAGAGAGGAACACAGTTATTGTAAACATTACACTTGTGTCAACGACGCTTTCAATAAACACTTTGTCTTTCCTTTCGTCTCTTATTTTTTTTATTTGTACCTCACCGCGTCATTTGCGTCCGAACATTCCATGAAATAAATGATTGATACAATGTCCTGTACCTACCTTTGAAGTTTGTACCATGAATTCGGGACCACCCTGTTTGATAATTCATAACTCTGTATTACTGGTCTAATAAGGTATGTAGCCTCCTTGTACAGCTGCATAAGTGTCACAACGTGCTTTAATGCCATTAATAAAGCTATTGATCGATGATTGTGGCAGTAACTTCCATTCTTACAAAATAACTGATTTCATAGACTGAAAGCTCCTTGGAATAGGTTGTCGACATCCAATGGCTCTTCTTAGAGCATTCCACAAGTACTGTGTACAAGACCACACTGTCCCCACCCTCATCTTCCAGATAATCGTCGACAAGTGCAACTCTATATGGTTGAGAATTAACGTTTATCAAATCTTTCACAGCTCCTCGAAAGAGTCGTACGTAGAACTCCAGAATCTCATTATACATAAATTATACATGATTGTTATAAAACGAATTATTAATTATTCTATAATTGTTTTTAAGTATAGATGAAATACATATATTATTTTGAATTGTATGTTATAAAAATTTATTTGAGTGAGAAATTTTATATCGTCAATAAATAATATTTAAATGTATTACGCGTATTCCATATTATTTGAGATCCCGGAAAAATAATATTGTACAAATGTGCATCAAATCTATTACCCATTCTTGATGGTATATTTAAGTTAAGCAATTTTCAAAAATAAACCAATAATAAAAATACCCTTTACTCTGATTAAAATTATACCTTCGAGTCCCCCCCCCCAATCTTTCCAGCATTTTATGCCAATGATCCAATAGAGTTTAAAGTGTTCTTTTTTAATATCATATTTACTGTCATACAATATTATATTTGATAAATTAGGCTTTCTTTAACAAACAAATTTAAAATGAGTAATGCCGATCTTTGCTTTGACCCTTAAAGTTGTTGTTTAAAATATTAAATATTTCATTTTTTAAAAAAAATATTTTAGAGTTTAAGACTTTAAAGGAATATTTTTTAACAATTTATTTTATAACACACTGATGTGTATTTCCCGACTAAGTAGTGAACACAGACCTTTCTTATGATGGAAGGAGGTTACATTCTAAGGAAAATGTAAATGAAAGGTCCTCTTTCATTTACATTTTTAAGAGTTAATCTCTATGGTAAAACTTAAAAATCTGTTGAACTAACCAGTGGGGTTGAACCCCTAAACCCTACTCCCCTTGTGTCTGCCTTTTTCCTGACTTGTATATTGTTGTGTAGATATACTGTGAAAGAAGCTGACAACCGCCTGTATGGCATGCTTCGAGAAGATGGAACTTGGTCAGGCATGATAGGAGAGCTAGTCAATGAAGTATGCAAACAACTAAATCCATTTAGTACCTTTTCGTATGTTTCATATATTTTCATTGTTTGATCACATATCTTATCACATATTCGATTATTTGATCTGCATGCATGATTTCATAGATTTTATTGCATGATTTCTTGTTTAGTTTTATATTTTCACTATTTAGTCTTTTATTTCTTTACATAATCAATTACTTAGCTAATTTCTTCGGTGTTTAAAAATTATGAGTTTTGTTATACAAACTTATGAATGATATTGACAATATCCATATCTTTGTATGAATGAAATTGTGTATTGTAGAATCCACATCAGCGTATACTATACCATTGTGTCAACATTTAATATTCCCTAATTGAAGTTTACTTGAATGAGAAGAATTTCTTCACTCATCATTCGAATAGCTACATTCTTCATCATTATTCTAATCTACCTTGCAACACGTCAGACTATATTCATATTACTTTAAGTGTTTCGAATACACTGTATACCTCATTCATTTACCTATTTCATGGGATATTGAATAGAATATATTAAATACAGTTGTAATTATAACAATAGCTACTATAATACTATATGTATAGAACATATTATAATCACGTACATAATAGAGATATTTGTATATTAATGGATTGTGTGTGTAAGTACAATTGGCTCTTATCTATTAGCAACCATCTTGTACATAATAGTAATAAGGAATATTATATCTTACATTAACAAATAAATAATTGAATGTACAATATCAGTGCAGTCGGGGCTTAAGTCTAACAATGATAAATCAAAATTTATTTGTTATTTTAAGACACTTTTCTGTAAGTTATACGTAATTCATAATAAAATATTGTCTTATATTTTTATAGATTATGTGAATATAAAATACATGATTAGAGAAAACAGAAAATAGTAAATAAAAATTTAAAACTTCTTTAGCAGAATACTTAAATTAAACAGATATGTTAAAGAAAACCTCGTTTAAATTAGCATGTATATCATATCTGTAACAGAAGTAAAGCAGCTCGTTCGCACTTTATGGAAAAGGTTTTGTGATTAATCTTCTCGTTTACACTTTGAGATAAAACTTTGGCAACTTCAGAATAATCGTTTGCTAATGGTTTCTTTTGATTGGAATATAAAGTAAAAGATTTATTTTAAAAATGGCTCCTAAAATTCATATATGGCTTGAAGGTAACGTAACTGCGCTTTTCAAGGAGAAATATTCGTATCAACAAATTAAAAAGCAATGTAAAACCCCGGTTATTGAATCTCAATCAAAGGTATTTATAATATACTAAATTTGTGAGAAAAAAAAAGCGTCTAGCAGAAAGTAAAAAATGAAAACATGACCACGAAACTTCATAAGATTGCTCAAACAGAGGCAATTATCAAGAAAGTGACGTCTTTGATCTTAAAAGGAAATCCACTGACTCAAAGATTCATTGCATCGAAACAGGGAATGTCTTCAATAATTGTAATTAAAATCATTCATATGGATTTAAAGTTGAAACATGTTTAAATTTAAAGTTCATCTGCTGTTTAAAAACATTATGCCGAAAAGAAAGTTTATAGTGGAAGATTACGTTAAAAACACCTAACTGCTGAAAAATGGAAATTTGTGGTAATACTCGATAGGGTATGGAAATATATTTAAGTGACTGTAGTAAAGGAAAATAAATTTTCCAATGCACAACTGACGGAAATGACTGTACGAAATGGCTTCGTCAGTGTACAGTCAAGTTCCTAAAGGGATTCAAAATAATTGCAGGGTTTTCTAAGAAAGGCAAATTAAAATTCAAAAAATCTCAAATAAAGCCAAAATTAGCTTACTCTACTATCAGCAGAATATTTTAGAACCAGTTTTTGAAGAAAAAATTCTAACTTTACATGGAAAGGATATTCATACAGTTGAGCTTTTCATATGGGCAAAGCCCTCTTGTCACACCTCTAAAGGCCGTATCACACGTACATTTTTGGTACAATTTTTTCAAGCAATTTTTTGTCCTACTGAGGGGGAAGGGTTGCCGCAAACAAAACGAGATGCTCTGACGTCAGCCGCGCTCTATCTCTACATTGAAAAATTAATCACCGATTTTTCTGCTTCGGAAAACGAACATTCAAAATTATTTCTTTTATTTCGCTTGCGCTTTTGTTGATGGGCGTAAGCAGAAATGGAGCACCATCCTGTTTAAAATATTATACGCTGTTAAAATATTATACACCATTAAAATATTATACGGCATGTCTGATGTGTTAGTCGAAAACGAAGCCGCCATCTTGTTTATGACGTGGGGCGCCGAAGAACCCCATTGGCTAGAAATTCAAACAATTTTTATTTGGAACAATTTTTTGAGCTCACTTGCAAAAAGTTGTTCGAAAGCCGTTGCTATAACAACTGAGTAAAAATTGCATGAATTCGTCGAAAAATTGCTTGAAACGTGTACGTGTGATACGGCCTTAAGTCAATTGCCCGCTTATTTAGCAAAGAAAGAACCAGAAACAGGAATAAAGTGTATCCCACTTGATGAAATACCTGTGAAATTACCTTACGCTTCTACAATGGATTACCGTGCTTTCAATTTATTAAAACGATCCTCAAGAAAACGACATCCAAGAACACTGAACGGACTTTTGAAAATGGTTGAAAAGGGACGGAGTAAAATTTGTACATGATAGTACTGAAGAATACTTCCATGAAACATTCGAGCTATAGCTATTTAAAGAATCATGGCCATCAGATAGAAGCAAATTGCTACAAAAAAGGCAATATTTATTGATAAAATATAACTATCAAAATCGTTTCCAAAAAGGGCGAACGACCGTCTGTGTTCAATAATTTCTCTACCTTGTAATAATTTTTTCCATTGTTCTTGACATCGTATTCAATAAAAAAGATGTCTTTTTCACATCATTTATAGTTATCTCACTTTAAATATGATATTTAATAATATTTATAAATTGCTAAATATTTATTTAAAACATTTATATCTCGTTTGATTCCAAAATTTAGGAACACTGTCCTTTACCATAGGAAATGTTAGAACAGTCCATGGAATTAAACATGAAATATTTTAATGATAATATATTCAGATCCCTTTATTCTGATTACTTTCAAATTATTTTTGATTATTCTGGATTATGGTTACAGAATATTTTATTCTAATTATTTTAAAATTATTTTAGATTATTTTGAATTATGTTTATCGATTATTTTATTCTGATTATTTTAAAACTATTTTAGATTATTTTGGATTATGTTTGCAGATTACTATAAAATTATTTTAGATTATATTTACAGATTATTTTATTCCGATTATTTTAGATTATTTTGCATTATGTTTACAGTTTATCTTATTCTGATTATTTTAAAATGATTTTAGATTAATTTTGATTTTGTTTATGGATTATTTTATTCTGGTTACTTTCAAATTATTTTTGATTATTCTGGATTAAGTTTACAGAATATTTTGTTCTGATTATTTTAAAATTATTTTAGCTTACTTTGAATTATGTTTATGGATTATTTTAAAATTATTTTAGATTATTTTGTATTATGTTTGCAGATTACTTTAAAACTATTTTAGATTATTTTAGATTATACTTACAGATTATTTTATTCCGATTATTTTAGAAGTATTTTAGAATATTTTGCATTAGTTTACAGTTTATCTTATTCTGAAAATTTTTAAATGGTTTTAGGTTAATTTTGATTGTGTTTATGGATTATTTTATTCTGATTATTTTTATACTATTTTGGATTTTTTTATTCTGATTACTTTTATGTTATTTTGGATTAGCTTATAGATTATTACATTACTTTTTTATTTAAGCTAAACAATAACCAGGAAATTAGTAAGAAAAAAAGAACAAAGTGAAATAGGCGCCAGATTGAGATTAAGACTGTAGAGTTAAACAAAATTTTAACGCATGAAATTTTTTCCTTTACTTCTATATTATACAAAGCTGAATATAAATTTAAAGGGTAAAATTAATTTTTACAAATGTCAATCACTAGAATCTAAGAGTATCAAAAAAAATTGCTAAAATACTAAAATTTGTAAAAAATCAAAATCGAAAGCAAATGTGATTTTTAAGTGATGTATAGAAGTACATACAGACCAAATGTACAACTTTTAAAAAGAAAATTAATAAAATGGAGCTCCTACTACAAAATTGTCTAAATAAAATTAATCACATAATTAGATACATTATGATTCTGTAAACAAAAATAGAAAACTTTAAAAAAAAGCACATTAGAACAAAACAAAACAAAAAAGCAAAAAAAACCGAGACAACTGCATTTGTACTATATTGTTGATATAGTGCTTGCTGTGAGATGCTAATATTTCAAAACGTGAATTAACCCATAAAAATAAGCTTCAACCTAAGAGAAAGAGTAACCTAATATATTTTTTAAACAATTAAAATTTGGAGTAATGTTTTTAATTTATTTACAATGTGTTTGATTTAATACAGCTCGCTGAATATAATTCTAAATAGAATTATCTGAATATTTTCCTCCAAATTGAGAAATTTATCAATGTATTTTGTTTGTAATATTCATAGAAAATCAAAAGGAAAAAAAATTCACCTACTAAAAAAACTAGCTGAGATTTTGCCTGTCATTTAAGAAATTTTTTAATTAAAGAGTTAGAAAAAAAAGATAATTATTTTGGTCCAAATTGTAATTTTGCTGCATTCGAATTAATTTTACAAAAGAAAATTCTTGTAATCGAAATTCATTTTCAAAAACCATCATTCGGAGAATATATTTTTAGTAATGCAACATAAAAAAAGTGGATTCCCCTTAAATGACTTTCCTAATTTTAATCACGGTTGTTAAAAATAATATAAATGTTAACGGTGATAAAAAAAATTAAACTAACATATTCATAGTTTAATTGTTGAACTTTACGAACAAACTTAGTTAATCTTTAAATTGGACTTTTTCCGTTCCTTGCAATTCAATATTTCGAAAAAAAATATATATATAAAGAATGGTCTCATTCACTTATATATTCCAAATATTATTTGAATCTGATCATTAGTCCTGGAGAAATTCTGACATAACTGCTGGAAAGGGATGACTGTAAATCCAGATTTTTCATGGAACCATATGTTAAAGGAGTCAGTAATTAAAGTTTTTTTAAACTAGTATACGGCCTCTCAAACTTCACGATTTACGATCTCAAGTTTTGGTCCTAAGCTATTAATTTTTCTTAAGTTATTGTGATTATATACAAGAAGTAATAAATTAAGAGTTAGTTACGAGCTTGTAAATTCTGACTGTCTGAGTTAATTAATTACAGAGACGATTTGGGGGTGAATACCGCGAAAAAAGAAACGCTTATCTAAAATTAAAATTTTAACTGAAAGACTGTAAATATTTTTAATTAATTAGTAATCAAAGATTAATTAAACACAAATTTTCAGAGCGTGGACATGGGTGTTGGTGATCTGTCCTGGACGTTGGACAGGAGTACTGCAGCAGATCTCACTTCCCCCGTGTTTCCTGAAACGGTCACCTTCATCTACAGAGCTCCTGGATTTTACAGCAGGACATGGATTCTCTTCCAAGACATTGATTTCAGAGTATGTATGTCTTTATCAGTGCCTTAGGAATATTTAGACTAGGGGTCGACGACCTTTTAGCTGTGGTGTGTCACAAACCAATCTACCAATATAATTCAGCGTGCCATACAGTTAAACATTTTTGAAGCAATTCAATTCCCGCGATAATGCATGTAGAGTTAGAGAATAGAGGTCAATAATATACGTAGATTTACAGTTTTATTATATGTTAGTTTTGCACCATTTAACGATATTTTTTAAAATAAAAGTAAACAGTATAAAATATAACTATTTCTTTAACAGAAATAAAAAAAATTAAAAATGTACATATATTATGTATTTTTAAACATATTTATTAAAATAAAGAAATAGATAACATAAAATGTAAGTATTTCCTTTCATTACAGTTAAATAAAAGCTTTAATGCGAACCTAGTGCTGCTTGTACCGCTCTACTTTTATGTCTCAAAATCAAGGGTATAATTTGTGACTTTCAATTTGAAACTATTCTGGGCATTTAGTTAATTGTTAAACAATTTTTTTGCGGACTCCAAATATTTTTCATATGAGGAAAGAATTGTTCCCATAGATATGTAGAACCCAATGCGAAAAGCAAAGTACATGCAATTTCCTCTCTTCAAACAATTAAATCTTTCTAGTAATGATATTCAATAATTTACAAATTAGCTGTAAATTTATCATTAGAGTTATCTTTCAGACTTTTCGTGATTCCGTAAATGTCCATAATTCTGAAGATGTTTGTCAAATAAGAGAGAGGTTCATTACAAATTTATCAACTTCCGTCCACTCAAAAATTCTCAAATTTATAGAGTAGTTCAGAGTGCCGCTGAGAATTGTACCACGTGCCACATGTGGCACGAGTGCCATAGGTTGCCGACCCCTGATTTAGACGTTGTTGAGCCTGATAGCATCATGTTACTTTTTGGTTGGAAAGTTTAACAGAATGAGCAAGAGATATGAATTAAATAGGAACTTCATTTACTAACTGACATTTGTATCATTTATATTATACCTATAGTATATATTATACCTATTACATATTTATCATACTCACTTTATGAAGTGCATGAGAATTTTCTCCACGGTTCATATAAAGTGAACTTTTTTTATGCTTTATTTCTTCGTTTAAAAATCTGATTGACAAGGATAAAATTTATTACGATTTTTGTCAAATAATTACGCCAATGATTATTTTTCCAACATTTTTAATTTGTAATTATGTGAAGTTTCAGTTATACCTGTAGATTTTAATACATTTATTTGATTATGGTAAACAAGGAAAGTTAAAATTAATAATTTTGGTCATTAGCATAATTTTTGCCTAACCAAAAGCATATTTTTGTCCTTAACCTTTTATCACAAGCCATTTACTTCTAGTAAAAGCATATTAAATTAGTTTTGAAATTGATTTAAGAAAATAAACTCATTTAGCTTGTTAGATAAAATTAATTTGATTTTAACACTATTTTTTATGATAAGTATATTTATCACCGCTCATTGGGGCTAATAAAAATATGCAACTTAATGCATTTTATTTAATATATGCTTGGAAATCTAGTGATATCAATGAGTTTATAACCCCAAATAAGCGAAAAATAAACCAAGGAATAAAGAATACCAGGTTGAGAAAAAAATGGCTTTCAGATATTTAACCCTGTTATTATGGAGGGGAGGGGTAACAAAGTAAATAATTATAATGTGTGTAAGGGAGCATAATTTTTAAAATTTTCTAAAGACATTAATAGATGACAGCACAAATGTGAGAAAAGTGGTAAAATAGATAACCATAGACATTTAAAAATTAATGCAATTAGTGATAGGTATACTTACCACGGTTTTAGAAAGGGTTAAATATGTCTTTAAAAACATATAATAAAATCCGACTACTAATCACTTCCAAAAGCCTGAGATTCGGAAACATATAGAAAATATTCCCATTTCTCTTATTTGCTTAAATAGGACTCTTATATATTTTTCACATTTTCTTATTTTACATTTAAAAGCTCAACTATTGGTCAGAATGGGAGAAAATTTGTTGTGTTACGCATTGGAAATTTGTTGGAAAGACGTCACTTTTAAAAGACGATACAAGTTTAGTTTGCTGACACTACTATTATTCACATACACCAAGTTTACGTACACCCTAACTCATTTCGCTGCATTGTCATTAATAATAGGAACTTGTTATAAAATATCGGGTACCTAGAACGAAGGAAGAATGCTTCATGCATTTGCAGACTGGGTAAGGTTTGTTAATTAGTTAATAACACACGCACACACACGTGTGAGTGTGTAGTTTAATGACTTTAATAACCCGAGTATATTGTTCTTTCTCCAAAATCCCATAAAATAAAATGTTCTAAATTTAATTAAAAATAATTAAATTTAGAACAGTTAATAAGGGTTTTAATACTTACATTTTAAACCCCGATCAAACGTACCATAGTTTAATTCAGGACACTTTAAAAACAACATTAATAACTATATTATTGTTAATATATAACAAGGATATTACTAAATTAATGCAAGGTAAAAACAACTTTTGTATTCATAGCTTTTACTTTGAAGACATTTGTTTCCAATGATACAGAAGATATGGTTAAGGTTTTCAAATAAATATGTGTTACACTTGTGACGGGCTCACGCGTCTCTCTTTTCTTTAACATAACCTCTGGGTTCTTTGATGGCGAAGATTAATGGCAACTCTTTTCCAAACCAAAACCCAAGAAGCGAAATGCGAATAAGAAATGCGAATAAGAAATGCGAATAAGAAATGCAAATAAGAAATGCAAATAAGAAATGCAAATAAGATAGCTTTTAAAAGAACAGAAGTTTCAGTAAGCAGGATGGCAATTTGATGAATGTTATGTTTGGAAGAGATACAAGCGTGAATTGACAGCCTATCGTAATGTTACCTAGAAACCCAGCTATTATTACAAGGTGCATACCATTGCACGCGCACCCAGACGTTTCCATATAAAGCTTGAAGTTAAGTTTGAATTAAGGTAGGACTGATTATTTGATATTAGGACCAGTACACTTTTTCTTCAATTTGTTACTTGATTTCATTTTGAAATTTTACGTTTTCAAAATTGTAGGTAATTTTTTTGAATTTATACTTGTTCCTGATAAATGTTTTCGGTTTTTGCTACTGTTTTGATTTCAAATTCGTTATATTTTTATTAGCATTCTGCTTGACTACACGTGCAAATTTTAAGTTGAACTAAAATTCAATTTTATCTTAGGTGGAAATCTTGAAATTTTACAATTTCTGTTATATATGACTCGTATTGATTTACTAATGTGACATTTTAAATAAATCCACATTTAATTGTTAGGTCTGGATTAGTCTAACCTTTGCAATGATTCTTGGATGTACTGTGTATTGTCTAACTCTCTATGTATCAGAAACGCACATATATGGTACAGCTCGTGGGAAAACTCCAGAGGAAGTGTTTATTAA